>CAIGRN010188240.1:0-10162 GCA_903798345.1 Fraxinus anomala
AAGAAATGGCTAACTACACCAACTACATGAGCTATATTTGATCTTGTGTATATAATATCATACATCGAACTTCCTACCGCTGAGGCGTAAGGAAGTCTTTCGTGTTTTCCTTTTCTTTATTTGTAGAAGGATAGGACATTGCTCAGTGCTAAATCTATAGACTTGTCCATAACAAATCTCTCAATTACTTTCTTTATATACTCTTCTTGTGAGAAATATAGCTTATTGACACTCCTGTTATGACATATTTTTATGTTAGGGATTTTCTTGCTAGCCCCAAGTCCTTTATAGAAAGTTATACTTACTCAACTACTTTATCAATCTGTCGATTCTTGAAGCATTCTTGTCAACAATCCTAGGTTCAAGTTCTTCCATGAAGTGTTCATCTCCATGAAGAACCCATATCTACAGACATCCATCTCCATTCCTTTCTGAAAAGCTTCGACAGTTACTGGAGGAGAGAAAGAATAAATATCCAACGAAATGAAGAGAAATGTATGGTGATTTGGATAGTGAAAGAGGGAAAACAGTGCATGGACGAAATTGTCCCTCTCCCCAAAATGGTCAAAATACCTTCTAGGTCAACGACAGTGTTTTGGACGGTTTCCGTCTAAATGGACTCCAACTACATATATATGANGAAAAGCTTCGACAGTTACTGGAGGAGAGAAAGAATAAATATCCAACGAAATGAAGAGAAATGTATGGTGATTTGGATAGTGAAAGAGGGAAAACAGTGCATGGACGAAATTGTCCCTCTCCCCAAAATGGTCAAAATACCTTCTAGGTCAACGACAGTGTTTTGGACGGTTTCCGTCTAAATGGACTCCAACTACATATATATGACAGGTTAGGGACCTCTGCTGGCATATTTATAAAGGATAGGGCAAAGTCTGCAAAAATTAAAAAAGTTAGGGATCGTTGTTGCAATTTTTCCTTATATTTATATAGTTTATTTTAGTTTTCTTGTTTTGACTTAAATTATTGTTTTACAATCTTCTAGTATACTTAAATTAGGTTTATTGCTTTGTTTCCTTTCTGAAGGTTTGTCTCAACTCTATATAGGGAGTGTCTATTCATTATAATACTTACACTTTGATAATGAAATAAATTTATATTTTGTCCCTCTAATTTCTCTTTATTGTCTCTCTTCTTCTTCTTCTTCTTATTCTTCTTCTTCTTCTTCTCTGTTTCTTAATCTCGTTCTAGTTCGATTTTGTTCTACATCACTTTTATAATTTAGTAACATGTAATTTCTGATTAACTTTTTTAGTGCAATTATATCACACGTTTTGTTAGTAGATTCAATAGTAGACCAAGTGATGTTATAAAAGTCAAACCCTAATTATCTACGATTAAAAAGCTAAAAAAAAAAAACCTTATAGCGTATACTGAACCCCTGTTAGTCTCACATCATTTCAAAACTCTTTGTTTTTCTACAAACTCATTTTCAACTATACATTCACACAATAAAATATTCTATACGTAAGTCCAAAATTTTTCCATACTTTTTAACCACACATTATTAAAAAATTTACTATTTAAAACAATATTTTTTTCAAAAAATGGTCACCAAACATGGCTAAAACTGTCCTTGACATGCTCTTTAGAGGAGTTTCCAAACTGTACTATTAAATAAACTAGTGATATAATTATAGGAGACACTAGATTAAATGATTAATTGAGAGAGAGAGAGAGAGAGAGAGAGGAAACATGATTTAGGGCCAAAATTGTCCTTGACATGCTCTTTAGAGGAGTTTCCAAACTGTTCTTTTAAATAAACTAGTGATATAATTATAGGAGACACTAGATTAAATGATTAATTGAGAGAGAGAGAGAGAGAGAGAGAGTAAACATGAATTAGGGCTAAAACTGTCCTTGACATGCTCTTTAGAGGAGTTATCAAACTGTACTTTTAAATAAACTAGTGATATAATTATAGGAGATACTAGATTAAATGATTAATTGAGAGAGAGAGAGAGAGAGAGAGAGAGAGAGAGAGAGAGAGAGAGAGAGTGAGCGTGAATTAGGGCTAAAACAGTCCTTGACACGCTCTTTAGAGATGCTCTTTAGAGGAGTTTCCAAACTATACTTTTAAATAAACTAGTGATATAATTATAGGAGACACTAGATTAAGCCCATGTTTGACACACAATATTTTTTTCATTCTCATTTTTTTACTCATTTTCAACCACACATTTTTTAATAGAATAATATTTTCCATCACATCAATGACTTTTCAACCACACATTCTCCATCAATCTACTATTCAAGATTACATTATTCCATCAATCCCTAAATGATTAATTGAGAGAGAGAGAGAGAGAGAGAGTAAACATGAATTAGCGTAGAGCTCTGGGCATTTGCGTTCACACGGTATCTAGGTTTGATTGGTGTGGTCCATATAAGTCAGACCATTCAGAGCACCAGATTGAAGATAGAAAATAGAAATTGATCTCGTATTAATTTTTCTTCTTTAATGTAATTTTCAATCTCATTGGTAATAATAAGTGATGCTGAATAAGATTGTCCATGTAATATGAGAGAACAATCTGTTAGCTGGTTCTCTCAAAAGCTAATGCATTTAATAGAAAGTAATTCATTAAAATTTTTGAATGAATTAAATAAGGAGTTGACAAGCTAATCAAATAATTTGATTAATAATTCGCGATCGAGGAGGTGTACTACTTTGTTAATTTGGTAACAATCTAAATACTTTTAACCTTATACATTGATCTAATTATAATTATTTGAACGTTTCACAATACGTTCATACAAAAAAGTAATAACACAATAAAAGTGTTTCACAAAAAATGATAATGTTATCCTAATAATTTAATATTTTTTTATCCTTTTACCAAACTATTTATGGGAACTAACTGTTAAGATTTAGGCTTCCATCTTAGAAGATTAATATTATTATGAGAAGTAGTCCAAACTCTTATAAATTGATTAATGTTTTCATCTTTATTCAATGTGAGATTTTATCCCTTAACATATCCCTGCAATATGGTGGCTCGTTTGAGCAGACCACTATTGAAATTTGTGTGCTCAATTTGTTTGAATTTTAATCGGATCGAATTATTCGTTGGAGATTAACGAGCTCTAATACCATATTAAGATTCGGGGTTCTTTCTTAAAAGATCAACATTGTTAAGAAAAGTAGCCCAAATTCTTATAAATTGGTTTATGTTTTCATCTTTATTCGATATGAAATTTTATTCCTAAGATGAAAATATAGACCAATTTATAAGAGTTTGAACTACTCTCCTTAATAAGGTTGATATTCTAATATGGAATCCAAAATCTTAATATGGTATCGGAGCCCGTTAAACTCCAACGAACTATTAGATCCGATTAAAACTCAAAAAAATTGTGTACACGAATTTCAAGATTGATCTACTCAAAACGAGCCACATCTTACAGGGGCATGTTAAGGGAAATAATCCCACATCGAATAAAGATGAAAATATATATCAATTTATAAGAGTTTGAGTTATTCCTTTTAACAATGTTGACCTTTTAAGATGGAACTCAAAACCTTAACACTAACAGTATATTGACTTTGACAATTACAACGCCTAACTCGTTTTGTTTTTAAAAAATAATTTTATTATCCATAACACATAATTTAAGTAATTTGACCTCTTTAAGTCCATATTGAGTTCAAGAAAGTATTTATTAAGCTTAACTAACTTTAAACTAATATTTTAATAGGATAACCCTATCTTTTCATTACATTATAACAGTATTATGGTTTTTATATTAAATATTTGTGCCAAGTTATAAAGAACTCAGTAGCTTTTAAATATAAAATAGCCGGTTTCTGGTATGTCAATATTTCATTAACATATTAAATCAAAGTATTAGTTTAATATTTTCCCATAACTGACGCTGCCGACTGCCGAGAGTTCATACTAAATTTCCAGCTGTTAAGTGATTTGAGAAGTATTGATATAGAGATCAATTTCTAAATGTCCAATAATTTTTTTTATAATGCAGTCCCAATCACAAGTTTATTATGTATACAATTTGTTGGTTGTAAAGCATGCAATTTATAAATAATATAAATAGTACTACTTTTACCATAATAGACTTAATTGGTTAATATGTTCCTCATTGTATGCTGAATTTTATCTTCAAGAAAATAAATAAAGTATTTTTTTACTTGGTAAATTCGAAGGCACAAGCACCAGCAGTGGCCTCTCTGGCTATAGGAGGGGTGGACGATCACCTAAGGTCTAAGGAACCGTTTTTATGGGGCCCCAAAAAATTATTACATATAGTTACAAACAAAATAAAGTTCGAATGATTTAGTTATCTTATTAACAAACATACTAATCTTTAATTAAAATACAAACGTTAAGCTACTTCAATCTATATTTGTAAAAGTATTTAAATCTCAATTATATATCTTAGCAAGTCCAATTATATATCACTACAAAAAAAGGGGCTCCACCGACCAAAGTGTAGTGACCAATACAACATGGTTGCTATAAGACACGATCAGCGACCAACTAATTGTTGGTATAGGTTTTGGTCTAGTAAAATTGGACTAATTTTGTTATGTTGTATTGCGACCAATGTTTGATCGTCAATTTAGAGAATTAGGTACCATACTTTTGATTGGTTGGTAAAGATAGTGCGGAAAAAGAGCAAAAAATTTCCCACGTATGAAGACTGCTCCAGCGACTACTGAATGGTCCCTGAATCTAATCTTCTGCAACCACCGATGTCGTGGTTGCCAAAACATTTGGCGCAATAAATTCTCGCTTTTTTTAAATGATTTTGGAATTTTCTAGCGACCAATAGTGATGGTCGCAAAATACCACTCCACTCCAGCAAACACTAAATGGTCCCTGAACCTAATTTTCTGCAACCACCGATGTTGTGGTCGTCAAAACATTTGGCGCATAAATTCCCACTTTGTTTGATTGATTTTGGCATTTTCTAGCGACCAATAGTGATGTTTGCAGTATACCACTCCACACTAGCAACCACTAAATAGTCCCTAAACCTAATCTTCTGCAACAATCGATGCCATGGTCGCTAAAACATTTGGCGCAATAAATTCCCGCTTTTCAAATTTTTATATTTTTCAGATAAGGATGATAATAAGACTACATATTTTTGATTATTAGAAAGTTTCTTACCACTATTGGTGAGATCTTGAGAAAGTTTATTAAACCTGTCAAGATTAGTTTCAAGATCACAATTATGATCAAACTTGAAGCTAAAAAATTGTTTTCACAAGTAACATTTATTTGGAAGTGTCTTAGTTTTGTAAAGTGATTTAATCTTTGTCCAAATTTCAACTATAGTCTCAATCTTTCCTACTTTTCTAATGACACTATCACATAAATGCAAAAAGATAGTGCTTCATGCAGTTTCATCTTCTTTAGTACTTTCATTCTCAACCACCTCTTCCCCCTAAGAATTATCAAGGGCTTTATCACATCTAAAATGTATTAGCAGAGCCTTCATCTTCTGACTCAAGAGACTAAAGTCTCCTTTTCCATTCCAAATTTCAACATCAAATTTAGTACTACCCATATTTAAACTTGAAAAACAATGAATGCTTAATAATTATAAAACATAGCAAAGTTTGATGTACCAAATACAGAGAATAACAAACCAACTAATCTACACACAGTGTTAAGGTACATAAAATTTAATTTCAAACAAATGTACACAGTTAAAAATCAGAGAAATGGATAACACAAATAATAACCCAAACAACATAACATGCAACTTTTGAAAGTAAGAGCTCAAAGTAATCTTGAAAAAATCGTTAATCTCAGTTCCCTCAGATTCTAGGATTTTCAAAAGAAACCTTAGACAAAGGAAGATCTGAGAGGATTTCAACCAAGAGATCTAAGAACTCTACAGATCGAAGGAAGATACAAGAAGTGAGGTTAGAAACTCATTACCAAATATATCAGATCAACAATGTAAAATAGTGAATAACAAAATTATTTTACTTTATTCGCAAAAATAAGGACCCAACCCTTTCCAGTACAGATCCTTGAAGATCTAGGGTTTCGTTCGCCAAGAACACTAGAAAATACCAAATCGAAGAATTCATATAAAGATCGAAGTGCTCTCATACCACTGTTGGTATTATACAGGCCACAAAAACACCAAGTAATTACGGAAAATTAAAGAATACAAGATATTTCTTGCCCGTAGCCCCGAATGTTCACCCAAATTGGAGCTAATTACCCGTTGAGCATACACCGAAGTGATTATCACTCCAATCCACTAGAAATCCGCAAAAATCAATACAAGTTTCACAATACAGATATCCTCAAAGGATTGTGCCCTTAGACCTAAATATTTCTCTCAAAAAACTCTCGACAAAGAAAGAATAGATTCACCACAACCACTCCGTATTCAACACTATAACTCACTAAGAACATCTAGAATCAGAGATTACAATACGAAAAATAAAAATGTTTTCAGAGAGAATACACAGAGAGCGAAATAGAGAAAACCCTAAGAATAATCTCAAATCCAAATGCTAATGAAGAGTCAAGCCAATAATACAAATATTCAGAAGCATCCAACGGTCACAGCTATTCCACATGGCATCATCTCAGCCTTTAAATAAAATAATCAAAGTCGTACTTCAGTTTAAAACGCGAGAATGCACAAGGTGAAAATCCAGTCGGCTGCAAATAGATAATTGGCTGGACTCAACAGAATTATGTTTTCAATTTGGGCTACATCATTGGGCAGTATTATTGGGCTGCATCAGTGGACCAAAAATTATTAAACAACCAATATTTAACACAACTCAAGTCTGTTTGGAGGATTGATAATTTATTTTCAAGTTAACTTAGACTAATACCAAAATCTTGATTTGAGGGATCCGATTAAAATCATTTAATTTTCAAGGAAAAATTCCCTTAAACCGACCCTAACCGACTTGGATCGATTTATTTATCTTATCGATTCGATTTCCATTTAAAATCTCATCCAACCTAAACGTCGATTTGATTGTCGGTTGTGTACGAACCCGACCTGTGCCCACCTTTAGTCATATTGTTAGATGAGGTTAAAGAATTAAAAATAAATTTAAAAATAAATGCTTTCTATAATGTAATATTTTATTTAGTACTACTGGTCTAACTTAATTTTAATTTTACTTTGTTTACTATAAGATAATAATTATATAAGTTTTAAATATGATAGTAGCGTAGAAGACTCTAAATACAAGAGAATTTCGATTTTAGAGAGTTAATTATTAAAATTAAACTCCAAGATAGTCTATATTTTAACTTTATAAAAATATCTAAAAGCAATCATCTAAATACAAGATGTTATCTATTTTAAGGAGAGTCAAACATATTGTCTACTTTATAAGGATAATTAACACAAAATGCCCATACCTTTAACTATTATTGTGTAAAACATTAATATCTATCATTTTTTTTTTTTTTTTTTTTTTTGCATTTTCAGCATTAATTACACATTTGATTGTGCAAAAGATCATTTCCATCAATTTTCATCCAATTTTTCATTTAAATGAAGGGTATTTTCGTCTTATATCTTTTTTCATTTTTCTTGAACCCATTTTATTCCTCTGTGTAAACCTTCCAAAAATAACTATTTGATCCATGGATTCAAGCAAGTATATAATTATTGGAGATATAGAAAATGACTGAAAGATTGAATGGATTAATTATCTAAGTATTTTTTGTGCGCGGGATCGCCCAGTCACTGCAACTTGATTCATTTTTCTTTTCCGTGATTCTTTAGCATCTCCCAACGAAAGTAACTCATGTAAAAATTTGAATCTTTCAAACAAAGAACAAAGTGGTTACATACACATATACATACATACCTCCATTGGTGTTCAATATTGCAGAATTTTATAACTTTCGAAGAAATGGAAAATTTGCAGGCAGTAATTAGGCTGTTTCTGCAGAAAAGAAATGGGACAAAATAGATTACTCTCATCAATCAAATGACAATAAGAATTGAGAAAGAAGTGCAAGATAGTGTGTAATGATGACTTGAATTTACGAATCGAATGGTTACTTTTCTAAGGTTTACCCAAAGGAAAAAATGGGTTCGAATGGGGGAAGAAAGAGCAATAAGAATTTTAAGACGAAAATAGATTTCACTTGAATGAAAAATTGGATGAAAATTGATGGGAACGACCTTTTACGCAATAAAATGTTTAATTAAGAGTAAAAATACCAAAAGAATGAAAGCTAAGAACGTTTTAAACAATAATAATTAAAGGTGGGGACGTAAATCAATATGCTTCGATCTTGCATAAAAACTGAAATTCCTAGCAAGATGAATAGCACAATGGCTATTACAAAGCAACACATACTTCTTTAGCCTTCTCTGTTGCTACAATAAACTCTGGCATAGAAATGACAATACACTTCTGATGTCTCGATTGTTAATATATAGCCCAATTGCAAACGTAATTAAAAAAAAATTGACATAGAGGTACGGTATCTACATTTCCTACTATATTTGCATCTTTGTAGCCAACTAACAACAGTTGTATATTTTTAAAACCAAGTCTCAAACTGGAAGTGCCTCGATGATACCGCATGATCTAATTAACTACATTTCAATGCTCTCTTCCAAGATTTGACAAGAAATGGCTAACTACACCAACTACATGAGCTATATGTGATCTTGTGTATACCATATCATACATCATACTTCCTACTGTTGAGGCGTGAGGAACTTTTCACGTCTTCCTTTTCTTTATTTGTAGGACTGGACATTGCTTTGTACGAAATTTGATTCGGGCAGTAAGAGGAGAGCTAATCACTGTAGCCTTGTCCATAATGAACCTCTCAAGCACTTTCTTAATATACTCTTCTTGTGACAAATACAACTTATTGACACTCCTATGATAACTGATTCTCATGTCACGGATTTTCCTTGCTAGCCCCAAGTCCTTTGTAGGAAAATACTTACTCAACTATTTCATCAATGGGTCAATTCTTGAAGCATTCTTGTAGCCTTTATAAAAATATGAGAAGAAATCAACAATTTTTTTTTTTCCCAAAAGGGCAAAATAAAGAGTCAATGATTTAATATAGAGAACATTGTCGGACTATATAAAATTTTTTACTTTTAAAACTTAAAAATATTTTCTATTATACATAAAACGATACTAAAATAGATAGTCGTTTGAACATGTTCGTAATTAAGTTTGAATAGATCTGTTTATGTTTTCATCAACTATATGGTGTTTATAATATAATTATTAAAATGCAAATAAGAACACAGTGATCAAGGAAGCTCATTATTTCAGATGAATACTTTTTGCTTAGAAAGGTTTGGATATATAATATTTTAATAGAACATACAAAAAACTCTTCATATTAAATTTCCAACCAACCCTTGAATATGTTCTTTTTATTTTTATTTTTTTATAAGCAACCTAGAATAATGTTCTTACACATATTTAAAGCCAGAACAAAACTCTCTGGACTATCCATAATTACACAATTAAAATAATGAGAATATTAAACAAAGTCAACTAAATGAAGGAATAAAACTTAAAAATAAAATAGCAGCTTCTAGCGGGCGCGACCCATGCCACCATTGGTCCTGCGTGTGCTCAAATGCTCCAAGTACGTTTGAGCACGAGTACTAATTATGGTCTCTTTTTATACAATATTTTACCTCGTCATTATAGACAGAGATTACAAATAATAATATTTACGTCAGTTTATAATTCTGACGGCTTCTTCCTTCCAAAAGAATATACAGTTAAATAAGAAACTGGCCAATTCTTGAAGCATTCTTGTCAACAATCAACATATCATTAACCTAGAGCAATAAAATGTTAAAATCATTATCAAAGAATTGCTGGACAGATATGCTGAGGTAAAAAATTGTAAGACCAAATTCAAGCCAACTTCAAATGTAAATAAGGATTTTTATTGATGATTACTTATGAACTATCAGTGTTCTTATCAAGGAGATCCTCTGCCCCTTTATAAAGTTTTTGGACCCCTTTTTTATAGGAAAGAATAGGCATGTATCTTTCTCATTCATGTCTTGTCAACGACAGTATCGAGTGTTCACGAAAATATGTTTCGAATTTAATTTACCGCAAGTGCACGGTTCGTTGACAAGTAATAAAGTGGAAATCTTAAAATTTCGAGTATCGTTTCCACGA
>CAIGRN010188248.1:0-23794 GCA_903798345.1 Fraxinus anomala
TCAAAATACACCCCCAAAATACAAAACTCAAAATGAATTCAAAACTCAAAACACAAAACTGAAACACAAAGAGAACGGCCCCTAAGTTTTTCTTTTCTTTCATTTTCCCTTTAATTCACCCTAAGTAAATTATTTGGAACTTTGCTTCATTGTTAAAGTTAATGTTGAATGATAGAAGAGTGAAAATATGATATAAATTATTTACTATAATTTGTAAAAGTCAATTATTTTATACAACCGATAAATTTTAAGGAACCTAAGATGGGTATAAATACTTTTCTACTATGTTAATACACATGGACGAATGTGCACATATATAAATCCTTTGTTCATACATAGGCAAAACAGGGTCACCCATATTGTAGATTGGTTTGAGCTACACAGTTTTACTAGGCTCCTGTACAATTATTCATGAGATTTTATTGAGAGTTTTCTATCTAAAGGGGGCTTGTTTCTTCATAAATAGAGTGATATGTCCGTGTGTGACTTTATTGTTTTTCTTTATTCAAGACTACAGCACACTAAAATACAATTTTTTCAAAATAACGTAACTCAAACACACCCATAATATGGATCATGTTTGTTGGATATTATTACAATTTTCCTTGCCGTTTGCCGATTCCTTAGTATTTAATGTCAAAACTCATATAATTTTCACTTTCTACCTCTTCCCGCTTTAAAAACATAGCATAACAAGAAAATTGCTACTAAAAACTTGTTGTATTTGCCTGACACTGTGTGTTTGAAACAAAGTTTGGCTCGATACGCATAGTTGTTTGATAAACTGATTCGTTTAGCATATACAAGTCTTAATCTTTTTCTTGTTAATATCGTTCAAATTAAGAAGATGTTTTCTTTACTTAATATTGATTCATTCCTATGAAATATTCAGAATTTTTAATTTGAAATTTCTGCATTCAACTGAACTCTACCGTATTGATCCAGTAAACACAGGTAATGTCAAATTCTGTTCATTGACCTAGTTCTTCTCTTTTCTTTTGAAGTCAAATAATGGTTGTAATTTTAGATTCAGGTATTGGACTGTAGCTCGTGGCTCAATTTTTTGACTGATAGCTGAGAAATAAGCATAGTACGGGTTGTTAAAATTCTGGAAGAGATACAGGGTGTGAAATGGCTGATGCAATTGTAGAATTTCTCTTGGTGAACTTGAAGGAGCTTCTACTTTACCATGTAGATTTGATTTCTGGAGTGAAGGATCAAGTTGAGTCTCTTCATAAGGAGCTTATTTTGATGAAAGCGTTTCTCAAGGACTCCAGGGAGAAGCGTAATGAATCAGAGTATGTTAGGGAATTGGTTAGACAAATCACCGTGGTTGCTTATGAGGCTGAGGATATCATTGACTCATTTGTTGTCAGCGAATTATCTAAAAAGGGGAGAGGAGTGAAAAAAATGATCCCTGTATTTGGTAACAAAAATCTCCTTAATGTTGCGAAAGAAATTGAATCCATAAAGACAAAAGTGAAGGAGATTTATGACAACAAGATGTTTGGAATTGAAAGTATACAAAATGGAGAGCCTTCACGTAAAAGTGCGAGACAGAAAAGAGAACCTCTTGTGGAGGAAGAAAATGTTGTGGGCTTTGATGAGGAGGCTAGAACCATTATTGATCGCCTCACTAAAGGGCCAGAGCAGCTGGAAGTTGTCTCAGTTGTTGGCATGGGTGGTCTTGGTAAAACGACTTTGGCCAGAAAAGTTTATTCTGATCCCGATATTGAATATCACTTTTATCTCCGTGCATGGACATATGTTTCTCAAGAATACAGTAGAAGGGAAGTGTTTCTTGGCATTTTAGAGTCTCTAAATCTCACTTCCGACCAAATGTACAAAATGAATGATGAAAAGTTGGCTGAGGAACTATGCGGACATTTGAGGAACAACAAGTATCTCATTGTCATTGATGATGTGTGGACAACAGAGGCTTGGAATGATCTTAGAAGAGCCTTCCCAAAAACTAACCTAGGGAGTAGGATATTGCTAACAAGCCGAAGCACAGAGGTTGCTAAGCTTGCTGACCCTGAGAGTCATCCTCATCATTTGCGTTTTCTAACTGATGAAGAAAGTTGGGAGTTACTCTGTAGAAAGGTTTTCCGAAGAGGCAGCTGCCCTTCAGAGCTAGAGGACCTTGGGAAAAGAATTGCAACAAAATGTTATGGACTTCCTCTTGCAATTGTGGTTGTCTCTGGGCTTCTTATAAAGAGAGATAAAAATCGTGATTGGTGGAAGAAAGTTGCTGAAAGTGTTAGTTCATATGTTGCTAGAGACCCAAAGCAATGCATGGATGTGCTGGCACTAAGTTACAGACACTTACCAGAACACTTGAAAATTTGCTTTCTCTATTTTGGAGTTTTTCCTGAAGACTATGAGATCCCTGTTTGGAAATTACTCAGATTATGGGTTGCAGAGGGATTTATACAAGAAATAGGACTTGAAGATTTAGAGGATACCGCAGAAGATTATTTGGAGGATCTTGTTGATCGAAATTTAGTCTTAGTGGGGAAGAGGAGGGCTAATGGTCGGATTAAGACTTGTCGCATTCATGATATGCTGCGTGATTTGTGCGTGAGAGAAGGCCAGGATGACAAGTTTTTGCAGGTGATAAAATCCTCTGAACAAAATCCTTTTTCATCCACCCCATTCCAGAATCACTGTCGTCGGCTTTGTATCCATTCAAAGATTTTGGAGTTCATTTCTTCAAAGCCTTCAGATCCACATGTCCGCTCTTTCTTGTGTTTTGCTACAGAGGAAAGGGAGTTACCTCGGAAAGATACATCATCCATATATGACGCCTTTAGATTACTTAGAGTCTTGGATCTTAGATCCATCTGCTTTCCACTCTTCCCCAAAGAGATAGATCACCTGGTTCACTTGAGGTTTATAGTCCTGTTTGGTCAATTTAAAAAAATCCCGTCACAAATTTCTTCCCTTTGGAATCTGCAAACACTCATTGTTAGAACAACATCTCGTGAACTTGACATTCAAGCAGATATTTGGAAAATGAAACAATTTAGGCATCTTTATGTAACTGGCTTAAGTCGCTTACATGGGCCTCTTGCCCAAACTCGAAAGGACAACGAAGATCCTTTTGTGCGAAGAAACATTCAAACCATTTCTACTATCTTGCCTGATAGCTGCACGGAGAATGTATTAGCAAGAACTCCCGGTCTGAAGAAGCTTGGAATTCGCGGGAGGTTAGCTAAACTTATGGAGCAAAAGGGAGGATCGAGTTTGTTTGATAATCTTTCCAAATTGGACAAACTTGAGACGTTGAAGCTGCTAAATGATACATATCCTGATCCTCCTGCCCGATGTATAGTTCCAGGTCTTCCACAACATTACAAGTTTCCACCAAACTTGAGGAAATTAACTTTATCCGATACCTTGCTGGACTGGGGGTCGACACTGGGAGTTCTGCCAAATCTTGAAGTGCTGAAACTAAAAGATAATGCTTTTGAGGGAAGTCACTGGGAGCCACTAGATGGGGGCTTTCGTCTGCTGAAGGTGCTGCAGATCGGGAGGACTAATTTGGTTCATTGGAATGCATTAGGTCATCACTTCCCGAGACTTCAATCCGTGGTTCTTAAGCATTGTACAAGTCTTGAGGCAATTCCTTCTGGTCTAGGGGAAGTGTCTGTGCTCCATAACATGGAACTATATTGGCCCACTACAACTGCTGCTGCTTCTGCCAGAGTAATTCATAAGCAAAAGCTACAATTGCAGTCAAAGCAGCAACAAGTGAACAATTTGTTTAAGCTTGTCATTTATCCGCCAGATATATAGTTGCTTGCCACAACATACCTGCAATTGCTTCCATTACAGGTAAGAAAACGTACTCTTATTCTTATTTTGTTTTCGAAGTTTGTCTACTCTCTTGTTTCTGAAAACTCCTGGGACAAATTCTTCGTACATTTTCTTTTCTATTAGTGGTGCTTATATTATTGAAAACCTTCACTGATCAAGTAATAATAGTGGGAGATCTGGAATGAGTTAGAAATGACAGAAGTTTCTTCAGAAAAGTTCACAAATTATTTTTTTAGATGGATCTGTCGAACTTTTCCATGTGCTGCCACTTAATGTTGATATCTTAGATTTGCTAAGAACGTCATTACTAATTTGTATTTCAAGGGTAGAAGGAAATTAGAAATCTTCTAATTTAGTTTGATCGTATGATGCAATTGTGCATTTTACGACCATGATCTTTGTACGATCGGATATCATAAGAAGAAATGAAAAAAATACAGCAGAAACGGTTCTTGAGAACTTAAATTTGTTTTATTTGCTCTTGTTTGTGTTTTGCAGGCAGTACTCCTGAGGATTTGAGGATGGCAGCGTACGTGATGATGACCTATGAAGAACTGCGAGGTTTTAATATGTTTATGTATTCTGAAAAAATAAAATAAAAGTGTCATTACTTGTTTTTAATGTGTTGTGTGGAAAATTATTAGGGTGGAAATTAAATATTTCCAACAATTTTAGAATTTATTCTCTGCATTTTAGTTATTTTCATCATTTGAAAAATTCAATGTATTATGCATTTTGTTATTAAAATTAAATTGAATTAAAATTTGGATTTTGCAACGACACATAATAAATTTAATTAAATTGATTGTGTGTTTCGTTACAAAAATTCTAATTTTAATTAAATTTACTATGTGTTTCACTGTAAAAATCATTTAGGGCATGTTTGAGCCAATTTTTTTTTTTTTTTTTCAAAAAATGCATTTTTGAATAATGATTCGATAGAGAATGTGGTTAAAAAATAAGGAAATATTTTGAGTTTGCATGTAATATTATTTTATTGAAGAATGTGTGGTTGAAAATAAGAAAGAAAAATATATTTTAAAAATAAATGGTACCAAACAAGGGACTAATTAAATTTATTGTGTATTTCGTTGCAAAATTCAAATTTTAATTCAATTTTAACAACGAAAAGTAAAATAAATTTGAATTTTTCAAATGATGAAAATATTTTAAAATTCTACAATGTATTAAAATTAATTTAACTATTGTGTAATTGAATAATCATTTCTCGTGGAATTGACATTCTGGACTTATTTGTTCACTTTATTACTTTTACATATTCCGTGTGCTTGTATAATACATTTTTTAATGAACACCAGGCCGACATTATTTTTATAAGTTTAGTGGTCAAAATTCGATCACTTAGTGAGCAATTTTATAAAGTTTAGTGGACAATCAAAGACATTATAATTTGTTAACTACGTAACGGCCCCACGTGTGCATTTCGTTAGCCGTGTCACTAATTTAGTTAATGGCTCGAAACGAATGTTATGATAATGAATAACACCCAACGTTTAAATGAGTTTAATGGTAAAAACTCGACATTTTAAAGTTCAATGAGTAATCGGCAATACATACATAAATTTATTGACTATTGGAACAATTAACTCTCCATTATGCCTTCAATTAACACAGTGCATCTTCAAAAAACTTTTTATTTATGAAAAATATATTATGTATTATAGAAAGTATCTTTAAATTTAGAGAGTCAAAATTTTTATACACTCCAACAAGTTCTCTATTTTGACTCTTCATTTTGCTTTTCTCAAAAAGTATTTATTGATTTTTTTAATATTTTATTTAAAATAATTTTTTATATGTTAATTGACCAATTAATTTAAATGTGATTTGAATAATTTAAAAAATAGAGTATTGAATTATGTGATTTATTAAATACATTCATTATACATTAAAAATAGAGAATGTGTTTGACTCTAAAAAATTGGAGACTCAAACCTACTCTTTATTTTAAAAAGTTAAAACAGAAAGGCTTTTGAAGTTCATTTTTAAACATTGACTCTAAAATAAAGAGCATTTTGTATTTGGAGAGCTTTTCGAAGATGCTCTAAGGCCATGGAAACAAAGTAGTTTCTTTTGTCTTCAATCTTTTCATTTAAAAAAGTGGAAATTACACGGAGACGTGTTTTTTAAGATCCCACTTCATTAATAAGATTTCTTGTCTTGTGAGTATATGAACTTCCACGTTTAAGGATACTCCAATCTTATTTAGTACCGTTGTTGGCCCAACTTTAATTGGGTCACAACTCGTTGCCCGAGTCACAAAATATGCCACGATGGAAAAGACCGATAGGTGCAAAACACACAATAATACGGCAAAATGCTATCCCCACAAATTTAGGGTGCATATGATATTAACCATGTAGTGTGTGCATCAACTCATTTAAGCCAAACCACCAACATTCACTTCCTCTAAACGCATCAACCTTGTGACGTTTCATCAGTGAGTTCCTAGTGGCTAGTGTCATTTGATTTCACTTCACTACAATTTAGCAACCATAGATAAAAGTGTTCGGTCACGGCAGTTTCATATTCCTCAACGAACTTATTGGACAGTGAATACAAAGATACAAAATGGTTGACAATGGACATTACACGATTAACAAAGTCTGAAGGCATTAGGGCAATTAATTGCATACGGTTTCCAAGATCACAATGAAAGTTTAAACAAACTATTTAACAGCCAGTTTCCATGCGTTGGAAATTAAACTCAACAAATACAATAAGGATCTATTTGATAGGCAAATGTGAAAATGAATTCTAATTCCATGTTAGTTGGAAAATAAAAACTCATTAAGTCCATATGAATTCATTTTCCATGAAAACAAAGAAAATGCAGCTTAAAATGATTGTATCTTGAAATTCGATTTCTATTTCCACGTTGCAATCAAACGGTCAAAGTGGAATTCGTTTTCCTCGAACGTGACATTTTTCATGAAATTCCATGCTATCAAACATACCCTTATATAAACCAGTACACAATAAACGTAATACTCGCCACACATTCACTTTTGCACCTTTTTAATTCAGATAGAATCATCCGTGCAATATTTAAAATTTAATAACAAAATACCCGCTATAATTTCGTCTCCACAATAACAAAATAAAACATGCAGCCAAAATAATCCTATTATATATAAAACTATTCACTATTTCCACGAAAACTACTAAAAATTGCATGGAACTTCCGCACTATTAAATTGCTCAACCATCGAATTAGAACAAACGTTAAATCTAATGCAGCGCGTAAATAGAATATAAATATGCAAAACGAAATTCATCTTACGATTATTGGATAAATTTGTGCATAATTTATATTCCGCTAACAAAAACATGTGCATGAAAATATGAATAGAGTAACAACTTACTGAAACCATGGTGTGTGCATAATTACGAGCAAATCACAATTTACTCAAATATAGAAAATTCAGAAATACGAAGTAGATAAAATGAAGCGAGGTATTCGAATGTAAATCTCTTTAAAACGAATCTCGCCCCCTGCACGTGTGGTAATAAGATCAAATCGACTTCCGTCTTCCAAGATACAACCCTTATTTCGAAATTAATATAACACAATATTAATTTTATTGGACGAACCATCACTTGACTCTATTCTTCTAGAACTAAAGATATCGAATATTAAATATCGAACACAAAATTCAAAAATAATTTAGAAATTATTTTGGCTTAATTTGGAGAGGAAATGAATTAGAAATCAATTATATGGAATTGATTTGGAGTGAAGAAAATGTAATTAAGAGTCATATTTATAGATTTTTATGTGTCATTTCCTAGCGATTGCATCTTTTGATAAAATTAATTTTAACTATTAGATCGCTCCACTTCAGAGCATGTTACACGCAAAGAAGTACTTCAATTATCCCCAACACTTCATAACTTTTTATTGCAATTTTAGAATTAAACCTCACAACTTCTAGATGCAATAAGAAAAATTAAAGATGAGATCCAACTATATTTAAATTTCAAGAAAAAAAAAAGTAATAATAGATTCATAATTCAATAAAATATCATAATCAATTATATTTGTAGTTTTAGAAAATTATTAATTTATGATATGAATGGGACCATAAAATTATCTATGGATTTTAGAAAAGTATTATCTCATTAATTTATCGAAATTACCTATTTGTTCAAATCGAGATTGTAAAAAAATAATAATAATAATAAATAAAAAATTATAATAGAGGTTATCAATACATCAGGTGTTAATTTATCCAAAGAGATTAATATTTTGTGATTACATGCTTGGGTTTTAATATCATACGAATCCAAGTTAGATCACATCACGCGTTCCGCTTTCAACCATGTTGACAGAATCCGAACCGACCAATGTAATTAATTAAACATATGGTCCTTCATGCGATAAAATTTCAAATTAGTCTATAGAGTATATTTTCTTCCAAATCGGTCACTCAGCTTCCTAGTAGTTCCAATTTGGTCACTTGTTAGTGAAATCTTGTGTGCACCATAAAAGCTATTATTTACTAATACGAGGTTAATTTAATTGTCTCGTAAGCCTCTATGTTGTTAATTTTGGAATGATAAAACCTTGAAGCTATGTCCTAATTGAATTAATATTTGGTCTTTTTAGTGCTTGTTTGACGATGCTATTAAACTGTGACTCCTACAAATTGCGTATATAATAAGTGAACGGTTATGAATTCTAATGAGTGTGTAAACAAAAATATGTTTGACTAATTTAGATTAAATTTTGTCAAATAAAATCCTAGATTTTGTAGTATTATAGAAGCAAATGTTAAATAAGCTAGGAGTTCAACATTTTGCCATCACATTTTAAACATGTTCGTTTTGACGTAAATCTTACTGATGTAGTGATTAGATTGAAATTGTTAAATAACTATAGTGATTGTGTTGGATTAAAATAAACATTAAGGACTAACACGAACCTTTCATGTAACTTTTAAGGACCAAATGTGTATTTGATCATCAATAATTTATTAATTATTACCTAGTCCCTGCGATATTTGTAAAATAGTCATAAATCTCTTCACTCTGTAACTTCTAAACTGCACACAATCTCACCGGAACCACTGTCCACGGCGGCGAGATCATGAACGCTATCACCGCCACACCTTCTTTGCCATTTTCAGGTGAAATACATTCAAAATCACAATAATGCTAACATTTTTTGCTAAAAACGCCGCCGTCTTCCGCCTAGCGATCACTGCTGCGGTCATCCTCGCCGCGGTTGCTTTACCTTGTTACGTCATTTACATAGCTTCTGACTACGCAGAGTTCCAAATCCCCTTCCATGACTACCGCCGTCGTGATCCTCACATTTTCCCCTTGTTCCCTCCTGACGACGATTCCTCTGACTCGGTAAATGTTCTTATTCTACTTAACCAGTATTATTTTTAAGCTCTTCGGAGTTATACGGTAGGATTACTGATAATTATCAAATTAATTCACCAAACAGGACATAACGCTTTTTGTACTTTCTGTTATTTACGTCTTTTTTTTTTTTTTTTTTTAACATGAGAGAGTTTGGTTCTGCGACCCTGTGGTGTCGATTTAGTGCTGTAGAAATGTTGTTTTCNAAAATATATTCCACTTACCACTAGAATCCACCAGGAAATTTTTGCAAATGAATGAATGAGCGAGTATATGCCAAGGTAACAAAGTATAGTATGCAGTTACGCTGACAAATATAGTGGCTGCCGAGCTAGGTCGGATACCGAGGCCTGTCATTTCTTTAATTTTTTTTTATTAGTAGTAAAAAAAAAATAAGTTGATGTAAAGTGCATAGAACTATAGTGATTTGAGACATATGAAAAGAACAACACATGAAGTGGCTAAAATGATGATGATAATTTAAATCCAACTTTTTGAAACTTGGGAGCAATAGAAGTAAAAGATTGGCGAATTTCGCCAGTTTGGAATTTTCAAAGTCAAAATGAGTCGCCAATTGAAATTTGTGTTGTAGAAGTTAGTGCACGGAGTACTCTTGGACTCTTTTAAATCATCCTTCTGGTAGACTAAAATTGAGCAACAAAGCAATCTATGGAGGCATGGAGTGATTTGAGACAGGCACGGGGTTATTCTATTTCATTAAAGGGTGTGGGGGAAAAGTGTGATTGTTGAATAATGTATCGATGAGGACATTAACAACATGAGACTTGAAGATTGCACAGTGAATCGCGTAGATGATTGCCTTTCAATCCTGCTAGGGTGAGGAACTCCATAGTTACAACTGATCAGACATCTTTATTCTTACTTCATGCAAATTATAATATGTAAAGGAAGGATTTAGTTAAGTGAGTGAGTATCTTGATAAAGGATTTGATTTCCCCAACACTCCATTTGGTAGTTTATTTCAAAGAGGACAGCCAGGGCAGTAATAGAGAGCCAACAAAGTTCATGGCTTGACGTTACGATAACTTGCTGCTTGAACAGGGCACATGATTTAGATTAGGCTCTTATATTTTGTTTAGCTCCTAATCGTCTAGACTAGTTAAGTTTCACCATTTTTTCCTCATATACTAGAGGTTAATCTTCCACACATGAGTTAGTACTTTGTCTCATTTTCTCGCGTCAATAGAACTCTGCTCTGAAGTGGTCTAAATTTAAAGAAGAAAATCTAGAAATAAGCTTTTTTTTTGAAGTGAAGTGATGAGAACCAAAAATGCCAACCCCATTCTGTAGCTTGAAGAGGTTTAGAAATAGGTACAAGCTTTATGATGAAATCTTGATATAGAGAAACTGTAACAACTATAAGAGCTTAAAATTGGAGATTGCATGTAAGTCAACTGTAACCCAACCTAGCAGTTAAGCTACAAGGCTTCATTCTTCCATTCAAAGTGTCATCATTGCCTCCTCTGATCCTTTCAAAGCCAAAAATTGGAACCACATTCCCACTTCACACAGTCAGACAGGCACTAGGCTCAAGTCAATCTTGTTTCCCTTTGCTTGCATTTGTTCAGTTCTGGTGGCCCAAGGCATTGAGAATATGGAAATGGCACAGAGAAAGGTGGGGTGGGGGCTCCATAGATGTAGGCTAGAAAGCTAGGCACACCTACCCTTTTACTGCATTTGATTAAATGTAGGCACCATAAATCACCTGAATTTTGGATTTATTTCAAGGTGCCTCCTTTTTAGAAGCTATAGATTTAATGGTGCTGAATCAACTATGGTTTTTGATAGACCTTTATGATGCAAGTTAAAAGCATGCCTAATCTGGCATCAGATAATATGATCTTCTTATGTTTTCTTATAATGCCTCTTTGGTCTTTAGTTTTTGGCCAGTTTAAGCATGACGCAATTAGTTTTTATTTCTTTCCGTGTATGGTTTATTTATATGTTTTTTTGATAAAGAGCAGATCAGAGAACAGTTGCATTTGTTCTTTCTGTTCTGAATTTATTACTGCTACAGGACAGTGAGGAGTATAGTCTTGAAAGAGTTTTGAAGGATGCCTCTATGCAAGATAATACAGTGATCTTGACAACCTTGAATGAAGCATGGGCTGTTCCAGGTTCAGTGGTTGATCTCTTTCTTGAAAGTTTCAGAACTGGAGAGCACACCCGCAGCTTATTGGATCATTTGGTGATCATTTCTCTAGATCGAAAAGCATTTTCTCGTTGTCTGCTTGTTCACATGCATTGTTATGCCCTTGTAACTGAAGGGGTTGACTTCTCAAGTGAGGCTTATTTTATGACACATGACTACTTGAAGATGATGTGGAGAAGGATCAATTTCCTACAGTCTGTCCTTGAAATGGGATACAATTTTATTTTCACGGTATAGTCTCCCTCCATCCAACTTAATGTTCTTTCTATCAATACATGCATGAGACTGGATGTATTTTTTCATATTTTTAAATGAGAAGCATTTTTACCTATTTATGTTGAAGTTAAGTAACTTTGTGGTTGTTAAGAGTGTGTTTACCTTGACTTACTTTAAGTACCCTAGCATTCGTCTACATTTCTGTAACCAATTGTGTTCAACTTTTTAAGTTGATATCAATCTTTCAGGGTTCAATAAGAAATTTCAGAAATATAGCTTTGAGAACCATGCAATAGAATTCTAAGAACACTCTGCTTTATGTCTGCATCTTTTATTTCCTAATCATCCTGCCTCTTTTGGAGTTGTGCATCAATTTTGTATGACCAGAGCAGTACATGCAATTGCTTATGCTGTTAATGATATGAAATTGGAGACTTTTTTGAGCCGAAGAGTAACTATACTTTTTTGGGAAGTACTTTCTTTGCACGATCGTGGATGTTGTGTATGTTTTTTAACTCAATCCTTGGTGTCTTGTGATATTTCCCATTGGTAGTTTCAGGCCTCGAATATGTCTTATATAATCCAGATATGATATATCTTGTGGATTGTTATTACAATTCCAATCAGCAATCACATTTGTTTAGCGTACATGTTAATTTATTAAGTTTTTAATTCAGGTCTTTTGTGACCCTTTAGATTATGAATCCTGGTCAGGGTGCCCTTTTGGTTTTGAGCCTAATACCATTACGGTTTTATGAATACCTTAACCTTAATTTATTGATTAAAGTGGTTGAAGAGTCAACAACACACACAATAGAATGGGCTGGCTGCATGACTCCATTTTTGCCTCTTTGTTGATCTTAAAAAAGGTGTCTTTCCCTTAATTTATCCTCAATTGGGACCACTTCCACTTATTGGCATATATCCCCAGATTGGCTTAAGAATTAAGACACGACAGTGATTAACTGAAACGGTATCTAGCTTATTGAGTATAAAATAAGATTGAATATTCAGTACATATTGTCTGCAAAGTCAATTTCCAGTGGTCATATCTGATTATGACAGTGATTCAAACTCACAGGAAGTTGTTAAAAAGTGCATGCTATTCTATTTATATTATTAGTTGTAGGGCCAATTATAGAAGCAGTTAAGACTTTGGATCTCGATGAGCAGGGATATCTATGGCCATCGTACAGATCCAAAAGCCAAATAAATCACCAACAATTATTTTATTGACAAAATTTTAACTCCTGCTGTGGCTTTGAAAGGGAAAAACCCATGATGTTTCTCATTCATGATCCTCAGCCCCTCTTTCTGTTATCCTTGATCAGCTATTGTTAGATTTTTCAATGAGAACAGAACAAGAGTCACCCATATAACCTGCAGGAACTATGTAGAGGGCCTCGATATTTGGAAGGAAGTTAGATGAAAGATAATTGAAGTATAGAAATGGGAGAAAAAAGGCTGTGTTTTCGTTCATTTATTATTTCAAACAATAGGAACTGACTGGAAGATAAAGCATATGAACTGTAACATGTTTAATTTTTTCTTGCCAAGCAAAGAATGATTAAGATGAGAAAAAAATGAAGTGCTCTGGCCGCTGAGTGATCGTATTTGTATCCATGTAACCGATTAATTTTTTCTTGCCAAGCAAATTTATCATCGGCAGTAATGCCTCGTGTATTTTATGGATACCCTGTGGTGAACTACTGGTTATTTCTGTTAGCGCCGTTGAGGTTTCATACAAAAGCCAACTGGGCTTTTGGATGATTTTGTTATTTGCAGAACTAAAATTTTACTTGTATGTTCTTACTTTTGTCTTACATAGGATTTATGCTTGTGTATCGTTTACTATGTTTCTCGTGCATAATGTGATGCTCTACTAGGTTTTCTCTGTTTATTGATGAAGTCATTGATAGCCATGAATCAGTCAACACTTGGTAATTGCAGTGTGCTTATATGGTCGTGCCTGTGTAATACTGTGAGCACACTGGAAAAATTCTCTCCATATTCATGAATAAATTCCTTATTTGTAGGATGCTGATGTAATGTGGTTCAGAGATCCATTTCCCCACTTCCATCCAAACACTGACTTTCAGATAGCATGCGATCATTTCTTGGGCAACTCCAGTGATTTAAAAAATAGTCCAAATGGAGGATTCAAGTTTGTAAGGTCAAACAACCGTTCCATAGAGTTCTACAAGTTCTGGTACTCTTCACGAGAAACATATCCTGGATTACACGATCAAGATGTTCTCAATAGAATCAAGAATGATTCCTTCATTAGAGAAATTGGGCTGAAAATGAGATTCTTGGATACTGCTTATTTTGGTGGGTTTTGTGAACCCAGTAAAGACTTGAATCAAGTTTGTACTATGCATGCAAATTGTTGTTTCGGATTGGAGAGCAAACTTAATGACCTCAGAATTTTACTTGAAGATTGGAAATTGTTCATGTCATTGCCACCTAGTCAGAAGAAATCATCACATTCATCATGGAGGGTTCCTGAAAGCTGCAGGTAACAGAGCTTCTGCTTTTGAATGAAAATGGTTACTAAATCTTATAATGCATTATTAGCTTAGCTTAAAAAAAGTACACTTGTTTTAACTTTTAATTAATTTCTTTTCTCCGAAAGTGTTTGAATGGTAAATTTTTCTTATTTTTAAGTTAACATAAAAGGATTACTGGTAACTAAAAATTATTTACTTCCATCCTTAATTCTATGCTTTTTGTCTATTGTTTCAGTATTGATTCTCTCCGCCACTTTAATCTAGCAGAGGATGATGTGGAACCATTCAACAACAGTATATGAAGGTTTTGAATAGAACTTTGTAAATAATACATCATTTGAAAATATAGCATTCTTTTTCCTTCCGGTTCTCTATCCACTCTGTTACCTCGCCACCCCTCATGTCGATATGCACAAAAAGAAGTTGTATGCATATTATTCTATGGCCTTACGGAAAGAAAATTGAAGTCTATGTATTCTACGTGCAAACTTAACGTGAGTGCACGCATCTTTGAAGAGTGCAAATTGATACCAAGTAGGACTTGAAAGTCTCCTCCTATGCATGCTAACAGAATTGGGTCAGAAAATTAGTAGTAAGATTAATACAAGTCTATAGTATAGTTTAATACTATAGACCAAATATGCACTAAAGAGTTAATACAAGTTACTGAATAAGGTGTCTTTTAAAAAAAATGTAAAAGCCAAAATATTGCTTTTGCAGGTAGTTTGGACAAAACAATACTGAACTACATTAATCATATTGGTGTATAATGGAATCATATTGTTACTTCGTGTTTTTGTTCTGGTAAATTTCTGAAATGTAAACAGAAAGGTAGAAGAAATGTAGATGAAAATCCTTACTAAGATGATAGTGGTTGACGAATTAGGATTTGAGATTCAGATACTGGATTAGATAAAAAACACTTTCCGAAAGGGATTTTATAGAGGGAAAATTGCAGCGGAGGTCTCAAACCTTTCATTTTTACGGTCGCAATCCCAAACCTTTCACTTTAATGGCAGTCGGAATCTAAATGACATATTCTGTCTAAAATGCCGTTAATCAACACTGATTTTGAAACTTTGACTCAAATTGACAAATTAAGTGAAGGACTAAATGGTAAGCGAATATTTTCTATAATAGAACAACAATTCAAATGATAAAAAACTTCATCTTTCCCAAACCCCCAACCCACCCATCCCATCCCATCCCATCCCATTAAAAAAAATAATAATAACAAAACAGGCGGCTGCCAACCATCGCCCCGTAGAGAACTTAGCAAAAAGTCAACTGATTCTTACAGGGATTTTTAGGAGGTAAGTCCCATTTTATCTCCAAAGATTGTCACAGGAGTTGAATTTGTAGCTGCGCACACTGTAGCTGATTAGCTGAAGCATCTTATTGAAGTTGTGATTGTGAGATACAAATTACATATGGTTAAATCTTAAATTATCTGTGATCGTAAATAATAATGAGATACGTATATAGTTATTAAAGATAAAGCATCATATGTAACATTTTTTTACTTGTGAAGTAAATAGCTGATTTCACAAGTTAGAGTGTGGTGACATCTAAATGAACACGTGAATGTTTTGTTATAGAACAAAATATTGGAGATTCGCTGGAGAGATTTCACATGGATAATTATCTGAATGTTGGTAGTTAATCTCTAACATTCGGAAGTAAAATTGATCCTTCAACTCGATGTCATCATAGTGTTTTATATGAGATAGTCATACTTCAGTGATATTCAATGTTGCTCTGCCAAGAATCGCTAATACGACATCATTTGGATATGTCAAAAATCATATGAAGGTTGTGAATGACCAGTAGATGATTTGTCATTCTTAAATAGTAAGAGATTATGATTTACATTTTATTCAATGAAGTTGATAATGAAATTCTTGATTAAGGTGTACTCATAAGTCGAAAAGAATTGTTGACTTACATTGACCTAATAGTGGGATAAAAGATATGATTAATGATCGAGATTGACATACTTCCATATCTCGTAATTGATTGATCATATTGACGAATAGATTGTAGTTTCATGATAAACGAACAAATTTGATTTTGTCATACCACGTGATATTTTTCGTCACATGTATTGCCTTGACGCATTAGTAGATGTCACTTTGGGACATCGTATGTAAATTTGTAACAAATTAAAGGGGTATTTTAATTTATCGACTTTGATTAGATCAAAATAAGAATTCATGTCGTTAAGTATAATCGGGAACCTAATGTGTCACACACAAAAAGAGAACTAGAAGAATGAGATTCACCAATTAATTAATTAACAAGTGTTGGACAATTAATTAATTGAGATGCTTGTTAATATGCCCAAATTAATTAATTAGACTTGATTAAGTTTAAGAGACGAGCTCAGCCCACTTAGACTTTTATTAATAGGTTGCTAGGGTTTGAAAAATTATTACACAACATAACAATTATTACCTTGTTAGCATAAGAAAAGAAAAACTCTAATTCTCTTGTTCTCTGTGAATTTTCATTAGATGCTGAACAATTAGACAACTGTGGATTGCAGATCGTGAGTGTTCGTTTTCAAGATAAGCAAAGTAGTTTACAGAATTCAACAAAGGTATAGTTCCTATCACAATTTATTTCTCAACACAAAGAAGATTTTTGATGGGAATTGAAATCTGTTTTATTTTTCGTTGTGTATAATTAAGTAAATTCTTCAACAGTTCTTTAGGTATAAGTTGTGAAATCACTAGTGGTGTAGATGGCGCCGATTCAGAATGTGAAATCTACCACCTTTGCGATGGACGAGATGTTGGTGATGACTTCACCTAAAAGCTATTAAATCTGGTGCTTTGAGCAAATTTGTATGCACGAGGTCTAAACTTGTCCAAAAAAAACTTTCTTCAAAGCTACTCATTAGCATGGTAAGATGGAATTCTATTATTTTCAATTTTTTTATGAATCCACATTTTTTATCCAGCTTATCAAATTAATGAATTTGTACTCACTAGTATGTGAATATATAGAATTGAATATTTAAGGGAAATTTCTGCTACTGTAGAAGATATTGTGAACTAATGGCATATACGAGCGTCTGTTCTGGAATAGTGTCTTGCATTGATGTTAACAATCATTATCTTTAAATCATGACATTCCCATCAATATACTCATGCACGTGTTTTGTTATTAACTCTTCACTTTGTAAAGACATTTTTATCAAGATGTCAGGTATAAAATAAAAATTCTTTTGATCTTTATGTTACTAATAAATATTATGATGGTTTTAATGTCATTTATTCTTGCCTATATGAAGAGATTTCTCGTTTCCTAATCTGCTCAACCTCATTTTTGACATATAGAGATATTTGCATAAAAAATAATGTGATTTTTCTCATAAATTTCATTTGACTGCCTCTATTTTTTCTATCCAATTCGGATAATGTTATGAATTCAGGCTTCTTCACTCTTTGATATTTTCTTGATTGATGATATGATGAGTAATTATTGACTCCTCAATGATGATGTAACTGAGGTTTCTCGTAGTTCTCTATATACTTTGAATGCCAGTTGGATCATTTTTTTTTTTAATCTCCAAGCAAAGTTTAAGAAAGTCGATAGGCATCCTACTTTCATCAAGCTTCTATATGGTATTCAACTTAACCAACATGATGCGAAGTGCTAGAGGGGACCCCTCGCTTGATCGTGCAGTCAAGCACGAAAAGGTCCCCTCTCCTCTTACTTGACCATGTGGTTGGGCAAGAGAGAGGGGGTCCCATCTCTCACTCCATCTTGTGGTCGATACTAAAATGAATGCGTAATCTTATTTTATGTTTTAGATCATTTATGTAATTGTACTAAAGTTTTAAATTATGAATAAATTGAATTGTATCACTTATTCAATCGATCAAATAAATGTTAAAGATCATTGCATAACAAAAAATGCCAAGGTAATTAGACAATTTAGCAATCAAGCTTTTTAAATGCACAATTGTGCCACAAAAACAACAATTTTCACATTATCTTGAATTATACTATGTGTACATAGAAGTATACATAGCATTTGACATAAATGTCACATGGCGGCCCCCTATTGGAGGGGT
Source organism: Fraxinus anomala (assembly GCA_903798345.1). Lineage (NCBI taxonomy): Eukaryota > Viridiplantae > Streptophyta > Magnoliopsida > Lamiales > Oleaceae > Fraxinus > Fraxinus anomala. Next base: position 18,192 of record CAIGRN010188248.1, read on the forward strand.
GCCTGGGGGAAGCCGCCATGTGGCTATTATGTCTAACCCTTACCCTATTATCTTCTTACTCAAACTATAGAAGGGGGAACTATATCATGTTTTCCAATAACAAAACAATCACAAAATCTTATATTATTTCCCAAGTAGAATATTTTTGTTGTAGAACATTAGACATGGATATCAAAATGCAAAATTGAGCTATTTCATCAAAGTGAAACCACTTTTCTTAAGCAGGTCGTCTAAACGTTAGTTACCTCTCCTACTTTCTACCATATGCTAGTAGTGTACAGCTTCACCTATATTCACAAACAATTACAAACGCTTCTTTACTGTTACTCGACCATGGACTTTCAGAGAATGATAGCCGCCTTCTCCTAATGTGCAAAACGAACAAGAAATACCCAGAGGCAGTATAATTTTGAGTTCAGACTTGAGATGGTGCCTCCGGTTCAGAGCCACCAACGGATGAAAACGACATGGTATCTTCCTTGAGTATTGAAACAAAGTTAAGTGGCACTGTGGAAAGCCTTCTCGTTTCCTTGAAATACCCATTTTGTCTTCCAGACTAGGAACGGGGTGTTAGGAGTTCAGGAGTTGCATGCCCAACTGAGTTCTGACGAGGTGAGGGAGTCATAGATCCATCTCCACTCGTGCGATACCCATTCCTAAAGTTGTTGCTTCTTCTAGGACTTGGCTTAGAACCATACACAGCTTCTTTCTCAGAAAGTAGCATATCTTGCCGTTTCTTTTGTTCCTGAGTAAAGATCAGTTAAATAATAGCAGAACAATTTGAGTGATATTGACGAATTTAATTATATAAATGCATGTAGGCTCCAATCATTTTAACGTGATTCCCGTGTAATGTGCAAATCAAAAGGAAATCTTTCAATCCTATTCTTCTTTTTCTTCTTTAATACTTCTTGTTTTTCTTTTATCTATATTGGCATACAAAACAAAACCTGAAACTACAGAACATCCTTTCTTTGTACCTGAGCGTTATCAAAGTCATGAAAATAACTGAATTTACTTGTATGAAATGAATCAGAATTACCCGAGCACGCTTCCTCTCCTCTTCTTTCTGTTGTCTGGTTAGTTTGTAATCCTCCAAAATTGAAACCAAACGCACCTGTAGATAAAATTCAAAATGAAAACTACTTCGCCTAGACCATAACAATAGAATACGAAATTTTAAACTGCATCATAGAAATTCTAAAGAACTTACCCCATCATAAAGAAACAGATTCTTTTTCTCTTCCTCCCACGCCAATGTCTTGCTAATTAGATTATCAACCATACCTGAAAATCAGTGTTTTAGCTCCAGAAATGTTACTAGTTTGCACAAGATAAGACAGCATTAAGACTACAAAAAAACGTACCTGGAATCTTATTTACCAAAATTCTAGCTCTTTCAGCACGTTTTAGGTTTATGTGTGCACCTCGGCCAGCACTATAACGGTTCTCATCCTGATAATCAGCAACCATAATCATATGATGACAAGGAAATACAACTCATGTTTAACAGCTATATATTCTGGACTACCTGAAATTTATGAGTATATAAACTAATAACAGGTTGTTTGTTCCTACATTCATCATAGTGATGTTAATAAACTACATTTTGAGATTACTTGAGTATAATCCTCTAGCCAATTTTCTTCATCACATGCAGCAAGCCAACGGTCTATCTTATCCATTATCTCTTTTCGGCTCCAAGCTTCATCGTTCGCTTTGTTCATTTGAATATCAATGTTGGCTAAGAGTTCACAAGGATCCACCACGCCTGCAGAAGAGGAAGGTTCCATACTTGTTACCTTGTGAACAATGTGCAGAGAGAGAGAGAGAGAGAGAGAGAGAGAGAGAATGACTCAAGAACAAGATTTCCAACCAGAATCAATTAGCGCATTAGTTTTATCATCAGCCATGCTTGGATCAAGTTTAATATGGGTTCTATAGCATATATCCTCCAACTCCAACCTCTTCTTCATTACAAGTTCTTTCATCCTGTTAGCTGTTAATTTAGAGAGCCTCTCAACCTCTGCTGATACCTGTAGGAAGTAAATTAATATCACAGAATCTAGGTTATATTAGGTGAAGGGAGATGGCAGGTAGGGATGTTAATACTTCCAAACCTGTTCAATAATCTCCATTGACAGAGAACCTGGTTCAACAACAGCGGATTCTGATGAACCAAGAATCGAAGTAATCATTAAGAACTTAGCTTTCTCTTCATTTGCCACATCCATCATATTCCAGAGGTTAACCAGTAATCCAGCAACATCTTTCAGCTGCAGCAATTGTAGATTTAATATGGAAATTTACATACAAGCCAATTTAGGACTATAAGAGAGAAATACCTTCTGAAATCGAAATGTTCTCTCTGTTTTCAACTTCAGGATAGCCTGATCAAGACCCTCTAACGTGGCATCACAGATATTTGTGGCCTGATCTAGGCTTGTTCCTTGCAAGCTAGGATGCACATCACTCAGAGTTTTGCCAAAATCTAAAGCTAGTACATTGCACAGAGAATGCAATTCATCCACAGACTCCAAAACTTTCTTGAGACGCTCAGACTGCAGATGATAGAAAACACATACAGTTGTTTCATAAGTTAATACATCAACCATGCCAATTACCAACCCTATAAGATAGAAGTTTAATAATAGAAGATTAGTACATGTGATATGAGTTACCAACCAACTAGCATATTGACAGAAGTTATGCTAAGCCAAACTGGAAATGTTGCATTATTCTTAATTAGATACCACTGCTCAATTCAAATGGCAGTTGGATTTACATTGCACACTACTCAATGGTCAAATAAAGGATTACTCAGTTGATATGACAGAAGCCAAGAGTATCAGAAAAACGTCTTGTGATTGACATGAAAATATGAAAATGTCAAAACACTTTCAAACTGAAATGGTATTTGTCGTGTATACTCGATATTTCTCTTTTTCTGTTGAAGAGATTGTTATTTGCAATAATAAGACTCCTGAAAGCAGGGATGAGATGGAAATGATAACAATTGACCCCAGACTACAGGCCTACGAGAAGCACATAATACCTGTGAACATCAAACAAGGGTACTCTGTTTGGCATTGGTCTCAGAGAAATACTTCTTTCATTGCAAGAATAGGATTTTTTTGTAATTATTTGTCTAAACAGATTATTTTTAATCCAATAGATCTTATTTATGCGCATATTAGTGAATTGGGTGGTGGGAGCTATGTGGGGGTGATGCAATCAAAAAAGAGAATTTAGTTTTGAGAAAGCAAAAGACAACGTAGGTAAAATGGAAAAAGAAGAAGCATATGTTGCTTCATCATTGGATTTGCTCAAATACATGGTTACAGTGAAATTAAAAGTAATAGATTAACATACACAAATCCTTAAATTTAAAAGTGAAAAGTGCAAACCCACATGAAAATAAGAGTAACATGCCATTAATTAAAGACAATCCATAAACAGAAAAATCAAGATTTCAGCTGAAAAAAATCAAGTACATGAACTTTAAATCAACAAAATAGTAGTGCGGCATACCTTTTCCTTTTGGAGAGCTCGAAGATTTGAGTGATATTCCGTGAGTTTTCTGTGTGATAAGTCTTTTTCTTCCAGAGTCAAGGAATTTACAGCACTGGCAATGTGGCCATATCCAGAAATCTCGCCAGTTATTTTCTCAATTTGTGACTTTATATCTGCAAATTGCTTCATTCGTTCATCTTTCTTAAGTTTAAAGTCCTCAACTATATGTGTGACTGAGGCCAGTTGCTCTTTCAGAGATTTTCCTTTCTTGTCTGACTGTATCTGTTAAGTGCATTGTTAAGTTCAGTTAATGGCAATAATTATTATTAATGAAAAAGACAAGAGAAGTACGACAATCATTATTTCTTTAGATGATCAAATAAGCACTAAAAATCTCAAAACCATCAGTAGCAAAAGATGGTCATGGAATATGCAATATTAGATACAAAACTTCTCTCTTAATTAGCAGATATAGAAGCATTTAATCAATGCAAAAGAAATGATAATGAGAAATTAATTCTAAAGACACTTCAATACCGGTGAATTAATATTGAATTCTCCCAGAGCAGCCATAAGCATTGCAATCTCAGCTTCCTTCACGGCTATAGATTGATGAAGGCAAGCCTTGACATTGGCAGCCTCATCAACTTTTCTTCTGTAAATTTCTAAGCACTCTCTCTCGAGTTCCGACAACATGCAATTTTTGTCAGCTTCAGTCTCACCAATTTCAGTCCATATTTGCTGCTTAGAAGAATAGATATGTCAGAAAACACGCGTCTTATCATGCCACGAGCAATAGCTCGACCTCCAATCACTAAAACTCAAAAGGTTTGTTAATAGTCCATTTTTTATAAGAATATTTAGTCATTTTTAACCAACCAATTTAGAAAAAACCCGCAACCAATAATCATTTAAGAGAAAAAACAGATAACTTCAAAATATTCGGTACAGAAAACTTAATCTGAAAGTAAAAAATGGAGCCAAACTTTAAGCCCAACAAATGTTTCACAACACAGCTTTGATCTCAATTTGTTTAAGATCCCAAAAGAAATTATTAGAAAAAGGCTCTAAGTCAAGAACAAAATACATGAACAACAAACAAACAGTTTTTAAAAGGCAAGGCACAACTTTTAAATTTACTAAAACCCAGCCCTTGTCTAGCCAAGACAAGTTGTACAATTCAAACCATTAGCCAAAAGAACAACGATACAACTTGAATTTAGCACTCGAAAACCCTAAATCCTTTCCAAACCCCATAAAAATAAGACAACAAAATCCAAGAAAAACTTAAAAATTTACGAAACTCCAAAAGAAAAATGAAAAAGGCTCTATTTTTCGAACAAGCAGGCTTTAATCAACGCGAAACATGTAAGAAACTGAGAGAGGGAGCTAAACCTCAAGTTCTCTGAGCAAAGAAGCGCAACTATTGCTAGTAAAATCACTGCTACTTGGCCTTCCAAACGCCAGCATTATTATTTCTACTGATTACACAAAACAACCAACAAAATCCCTCCCGAAATGCAAAGCCTTTTGAACTTCACTCTATACTTGTGTTTAAACAAAATCAAGAAAAACTTCCACAGCTTTTTAGAAAGGGATTATGGGTATTTCTTGTCTGTGTAGAATATAATGATTGTTTAACAGCACCTGCAGTATTCAAATCCTCCCCCTTTTGTAGATTTTGTTTTTATCTTCAACAAAGAATGGGCCAAGAAAATTTCGATGCATTACAGAAAAGGGCAAAGGATAGCAACCCAATTATGTACCCTTTCTTAAAAGGTAGATTGAAAGTGAACTAATTCTGGGGTCCGGGCATTAATGCACTAATATTAGCATTTGCAGTGCAGGTGATCTTGTGACCGATTTTATAAAATTGCTGGTCAATTCGTGTCGAATTTCTATTGATTTTCTCATCTTGTTTTGACCTGTAAGGATGAACTTGAGATTGAATGTCATTGTGACAAATAAAAAATTTAGTAACGAAAACAATTTAATTGGAAAATGGAATTATGATTGTTATCCCATTAAAATGGGACAGCCAACATAAACCCAAGTGGCAGTCAAGCAAAGGCCACAAACCGAGGTCCCTA
>CAIGRN010188267.1:0-22906 GCA_903798345.1 Fraxinus anomala
ACTCAAAGTCAAGCAGGCGATATGGACAAGTAATTTTTTGTTTTTATATTTGTTTGTTGTTCTACTGTTCAGTGTTCAGTGTTAAGTTAGCAATACGTTGCATAATACACTGTTGAATTTTGCATTTACGTTGATTTTGGTGGGGGGCCCAATTTTGGGAGTCCGCCTCGGGCCCCGAAAATCATAGGACCGGCCCTGATTATAGTTTATAAAAATAATTTTACACATAGTAAAGACGCCTCATAGCCAACGATGCAGGGAGAGGCTGAACGCGGGAAATGAGTAAAGCTTTATCTTAATCAAACGTTATATTTTACTTTAATTTGCTTAAGCTACATCATTTTTCTGATCAATTTGAAGATATGATAGAGAAAAATTTACAAAATATCGATATAAAAGATTACAAGAGCATAGATGGAACTCGTATATCAGGAATATTAAGTGTTTCTAATCAACTTATACATATTTGTAGAAATAGCTATTGTGCTCGTAATTACTGCAAGAGTTATCATGATTGCTGCTATGATCTTGTCCCTTGATGTAGAAATACCATGAGTATCTCTGTGGAAGAAAAACAAGTCACAAGGTAAGTAACAAGAATTTGTTTTTGTTTTATAATCATGACCAGGATGGGTTATTTATCGATACTTGATCGAAAAAACGAAGTAGAAAATGCAAATTTTGAAGGAGGTGTACGACTTGACCCCCAATCAATGAAAGATTGAATACCTTAATGCAATGGCGCCAGGAAATATGAAAGCTAGGCAGACTGCAGAAGTTGATCCCACAAACTGGAAGAAATACCAAATACTTGGAATGGTTATGGCTGCAACATAGGCCAATGCTAATAAAGCAAAAGTGAGGAGTAAAAATCTTTTGTTGTCTGCTGCTAAAACCGGCTTCTTAGTACTGAACAGAAATTCATCAATATTTGTCCTCAGGGAGAAGTTCAAGAGTGGAAAAACCAGCATTAGATGGAATGCATAACTCAGTCGAACCACATCGTTGAGCAACAAATTTACGGCTGAACCTGAACTCTGATCAAAGTTCACTAGAATGTCATCCATGGTGGATTCCCCAAACAGAAGGTACCCGAAAATGCCGATGGCGAAGTAGATGGCAGCACAGAGTACTAAAGCTATTTTGACAGCATAAAGCATATCAGCTGGTTTCCCCATCTCAACTCCAATTGCGTGAACTGCATCAATTTGCAAGTTATCGCAATGAGAAAACCACTAGGGCGAGAATGTCTGGTCAAAACTGACAAAAAGAAAGGTGGGATCGATTACACGGATCCTTCTCCATATTCATGTACTGATATGTTTAATAGAAGATATTTATAAACCACAACATGTTAAATGTTTGGTATCCGTCTCTCTTCAAATTTGCTTTATGCAGATCACGCCACTCTTACAAACACGATTCTCTTTTAAGTCTATATGACACATAACCCAACTACCTAAGTTGTCTATTCTCAATTATTTTCGCATCCACTTGTTGACATATATTCTCATTTTTTATTTTATTCATTCTATTATGGCCATACATTTCCAATATGTTCTACATCTTCTATACAAAATTCATGTACCACTTTGACCATTTCTCTAATAATGCATTAAATACTTTCAAACGAGAAAATACACTTAAAATCTACAAAACAAAGCTAATGGATCATATGAAAAGATCAAAAAGATTTATGACTATAGTTTATATTCTACCTATTTTAGAGGAAAAATGACATTCTCTTACCATTGAAGTGAAATGTAAATGCTGTCACAATCACTGGTACTGCTGTGAAAAGGTCGAAAAAGGAAGTTCCATTATCCAATTGGGGAACCAATTTTGGACTAACGGTTTCCCCTTTTACTATAGCAGTAATCGCCATCGCTGAGCATATCCCAACAAACACAACTGCTAGAAAAACTGATACTGCTGAACTCATCCATAATGATTCTGAAAATTTAAGCCAAACCAACAAAAAAATCACTTTTCAGAAATTCTAATATGCATTTCTAACTTGCAATTAGTGACTAAATGATTTGTGATACGCATTCTTGTGAATAAAGTTTGTGGATTACACCGCATATTAAATAAAGTTTGCGGATAACTCCGATAAACAAAGTAATATGCCAGGTAATCAGGGGATTAATTGTGAAAGAAAGACTTAATTATACTTATTATTGATTCTTATACTTATGTTGGATTTCAAAACGATGCTTAACTATACTTACCTAACATTAACAAAGGATAAGAAGAACAAAGGACTAATATAGACATGGTGTTGAGAATTAGAAACTCTAATTCCATTCCGCTGAGAGCAATCAATTAGTAGAAAGAAATAAAAAAACTTAAGATTTATAGAGATTCACCTCAACGTGAGGTTACATCATCTTCTACATTTGCAATAATGACAAAAAGTCTACAAGAGAAAAATTACATACCTATCTTCTTTAGCCTCTCTCTCTCTCCTTTTTGATAGTAACTAAAAGTTCTTTAACTTCTCTCTCTCTCCTTTTTTATAGTAACTCTCACTTGACAAGACAAATTAGAGCAAAATTGAAATTTATAAGGATTCAAATTTCTAAGACAAAATTTATAAGGACGCAAATTCTTAAAATGTCCTTTACGAAATTTTGGTCCGAGGATTTCAGCCCACACCCCCCGAAAGGGAGACTTCTTGCCCTCCTTCCAACCCCAACGGTGACATCACTGAGGAGGTCAATCGTCTCCATGGAACGGCAATAATTAGACCACAACTTAACACGTGACACTTACCAACACGACGAAACAAGACAAGTGGAAGCATAACGAAAACGACTATCAAGAGAAGGGCGACAGGCCGCAAATTCCACCAGTGGATGCCAAACCATTCTTGCAGAACCCCCAAATGCTCTGCCCCTTTACCAGATAGCACATCTCCTGATACAGTTGTGAAATTTCAATTATAAGCTCACGAATCTATTGGAATATAGAATAATGATCAACAAGGTCGACCCTCAAGAATTCTTACCGATAATAATGAGATACATAATAAGACAACCAAGATTGGTGATCATAACACAAATCTGCACTGCAACAGATCCAGCCCTTCCAAACGACTCCCTCATCAATCCAGCATAGGTTGTCGACTGGCCGGAATAAGTGAACTTTAACATGAACTCGACCGATATATCCACCACAAAAGCTATCAATACTATCATTGCAAAAGCTGGAAAAACACCTAACACCTTAAGAGTTGCTGGAATGGACATTATTCCTGCACCAATTATGCTAGTTGCAACATTAAAAACTGCCCCCGGAATCGAAGCACGTTTCCCGGCAACGATGTCCGGGAGGAGAGGGGCCTCAGGTCCGGTACCACTGTTCGCCGGAGCCATGACGGGGAAATGCTTCCAGTTTCTGATTGAACGTTGTTTGGATTCTGATCATTGAATGCACATATATGCATAAGCCAGTGGACATGCATTATTGAGCAAGTGAAATGACCAAATTGCCAATTTGTTTGATGGGTGGTGGTGTAAGCTTTTGGGGTGTTGAAACAAGGGTAATTCTGGAATTACATTGAACGTGACAGGTATGACAATTAGGATGGAAAACGTTGTGAAGTTAAAATGTTAGATGTATTTAGACGGAATGTGGGTGAAGTGAATCATGTGACTTTTCTTGAATCCTGTCTGCTTAACTTATTATAATCATGAAACATAAGTTTCTTTTTCTCTATGCTCTTTCTTAAATAGGACCTTCACCCAAACAAGATGAACATAAAAATCTCCTTTCACTTGTTCAAAACGTTTAAGTCAAGAAACAAGTCAAAGATGAAGTGAAATGTAAAGTCGTAGAAGATTTTTTTGTTTATATGCAAATCATAATTGTCTCCAAAATCTACTTATATACAGAAAATGGGTTTCAGAACTTATAATCATGGCAACTCTGAATTTAAAATTTGTGATTCTTAACCTAGCTCGTAATATTTGACCAGTGGACCAATATTTAACAAATGTGACATTTACTTGAAAGTTCTATATGACAGCTATTAAGAGAGAGTTACGGATTTTGATCTCCTATTAAATTAGATATCATGGACCTGAGTCTCGACAATGGACTCTTATCTTGGTGGATATTTTAGTGTATACTACTAACGCGTGTTGATTAGATAAGATGCACATTTTCACACAAGTTCAAAGTTCGAGTTAGTAATAGATTTTAAAACCTACAATCCCCTTTTGAAGAATATGAAAGCAACTTACTTAAAGAAGCATTACTACTTATTTACTTAATCAAGCCACAACTACTAACCATAATTGAATAAAAATGAGAATGTTTTTGGTAAAAGTCATTCAATCTTTGGTTAACCATTTAGATAAAACATTTCAAACAAACATATCTCAGAAGTATCAAAATCATGTGTTTCTATTAATGAAATATCAATTTTTGTACAACTAAAAATATAACATTCTCAAGAATATGGAGATAATAACAAAAGACAGCATGTATTGTGAGGGCAAATCTGATTGGGAGGATATGTTGTGTTGGCAAAAGGGATTTCAAATGGATTCAATGATTTAAAAGTGATAATCGAAATAGTGGAACCAAATTACATGTGACGTAAATGATTCTCACTTCGTTTTTTAACCTCTGATGAATCTGAACAACATACACGGATTTTTTCCGCGGTATTATCCAAATATCCTTCACTTGTACTAAAATGAGACAAAATGATCTTGTTCCACTGACTACAACAACATAATAGAGGACAACATAATAGAGGACCTTCCTACAAATTTCTGAACTAGCTAAAAACTGATCAACATGAGCTGATTTCGACAATTGCCATAAGAACAAATCATTTCTTCAAACTAAAATTCGACAGATTTAAAGAAAATGACAATTAAACTCATTCGACATCAATCCGCTCCTAAAGATTGTGGCTGGTGACACTCTAATCAGGTTATTTGCCAAAGTAATCGGAGAGATTTGAGAAAATGGCAACCAAACTAGTCCCAACAGCTAGCATGATCACCAATACTGCCAATATCTTATCCCGACTGGTAGATATGCTATGCACATCTCTGCAATAAATTTACGGGGTGAGACAGGAACGAGGAAAAGAGGAGTTGAAACAAATATATAATCAGGCAACTATAAAAAGGCTTGAGCATGTTTGGCTGTGCTTTAAGTAAGACAAAGTTACTTATTTTGCCACAAGTGATTGTCAAAGGACCTTAACTAATTGCAAAGTTACTTTTCCACAAATCAAGTCGTAAGAGAACATTTGGTTGTGCTCGAAATTTCTCATAGCAGACATAACTTTGAAAAATCATGTTTAAGAAAGTAACTTAACAAGGAAGTTTCACTTGCTTTTAAGCACGGCCAGACAAGTTCAAAATCTTCGCTCCTCTTCTCCATTTTACTATGACGAATGAGATTATGAAACATGTCCGTACCTAAGAATGATTGAGCTCGGGAATATAAACATGAGGCACACGACAGTCGTTGTCCCCATAAATTGGAAGAAATACCATATGTTCGGAATAGCTATTGCTGCCAAATATATGAATCCAAGTAGAATACACGTAAGAGAGAAAAATCTCACACTTCCTGCAGGTTTCTTAGGAAATAGTAGTTCGTCCACGTTAACCCTTAATGAGTAGTTCATCACAGGAAAAACCAGCATTAGGTGAATTGCATAACTTAGCCTTACTGTATCGTTGAGAATTGTACCAACAAGGGAATCCGAAATTTTATCGAAGTTCACAAGCATGTCGGCCATGATTGAATCCCCAAACAGCAAGTACCCAAAGAAGCCAACTGCAAAGTAAATTACAACACATAGCGCCAGAGAGATTCGGACTGCTAAGCTCATGTCGGAAGGTCTACCAAGCTCTGCTCTGACGGGATGAACTGCACACATGATTTTTATAGTCAAGAAATGAGAAGCGCTATGAATAAATAAATATGATGATAAATTTTTGAGAATCAGGTCACGCGTTAGTGCTGCATATTCTTGAACATTTCTTGATTAATCCTGAAAAAGCAGGTTATGTGATCATATTATTTCACCAAATGAAGCAAGAATAATCTGTCCATTTCTTAGATATATGCTTATCAGTTCTTTGACCTCAAATCCACAATTAAAAATAATAATAAAAAATACAGAATGAAGTAAGAGCCATTATCTACATAAGCTCTTGTAATCATACCATTTACATGGCATCCAAAGGCTGTTGCAAAGATTGGAATGGTGGTAAATAGGTCAAAATAAGAGACACCACTTGCAAAGTCCGGTCCCAGCCTTGGTCTTTGGGTTTTTCCGACCCACATTGCATGTATTGCCATCACCGAGCATATGGAAACAAAAAATGCCGCTAGTAGCACAGATATAGCTGAGGCATGCCTCAAGGAATCTGTTGATACCAAGCTGTAAAAGAGTTAGTCATTCGTGCATTCTGATTCTAAGAAAATCTGCTTCTTTTTTCACATAGAACAAATTATGGGCTTGTTTGAGCCCATTTAAAAAAAAAAAAAAAAAAGATTTTGTAATAGTTCTTTTTTGAGGATTTATAGTTAAAAAATGGGAAAAAGTTTTGGGTTTACGTGTAAAATTATTTTTAGGGTTGAAAATGAGTTTGCAAAAAAAAAAAAATAGTTTTTAAATAATGGATCTCAAACAGGGGCTATATGTATTATTAACCATGGTATAATATTATCAATTTCCTTATGTATTTCAGGATGTTTAAGATCTGATCCAAAATCATCTTTGCTAAGGATGAAATATTCATTTAAAATGAACTCCCTTAAGAACGAATGTAGATCTAAGTGTCGACAGTAAACTTATAGACTGAGCAACATAAACGTAAACTAAGTATAAATGAATAACAAGAAGGCTACAAGATTGTGCCCTATTTGACACATTATTCCCCATTAAATTATAATGTATTTTTTCTCCTCTTATCAACCACACATTTTCCAATAAAATAATATTAAACGTAGTTCCAAAAACTTTTAATTCTTTTTTAACCACACATTCTTCAAAAAATTATTATTTCTCTTATTATAATGTGGAATAATGGGGGCCAAACGAGCGTTGTATATTCCTTATAAAGTACCATTACTAACCTATGCGCCGGAAAAGAAGTAATGGAAGTAGAACAAAAAGTACAATGAAAAGGAGAGAGCATGCACGCGAGTTCCACCAGTGGATGCCAAACCATTCCTGTAAAATGCCCAAGTGCAATGATCCTTCAGATTGGTTTCCCGAGAGGACATCTCCTGTAAATCATCAAATTGAATAACCATTAGTCTGTGATCATATGAACAATGACAACAGATAAAATAAGTGACATAATCAACAAATTGCATCTAACAAATTATGAGAATCAATTTATGCCAAATACTTATAAATACAAATAAATTGTTGCTTACCAATGATAATCAAATAGATTATCAAAGCACCAAGGTTGGTAATCATAACACAAACTTGAAGTGCAATAGATCCAAACTTCCCAAATGACTCGGCCATCAACTCGCCATACGTATTAGACTCGCCTGACTGGGTATATTTCAATAGAAACTCCACAGTGACATCCACGAAGAAACCAATGATTAAGATCACTATAAAGCTCGGGATTACACCTAGGACCTTGAAAGTTGCAGGAATTGACATAATTCCGGCACCGATCATGCCAGTCGAGATGTTGAATATAGCACCAGAAATCGATCCACCTTCATCAGATGTCTTATCATCAACCGGTTGGATTTCAGGTAGTAGAGGGGCATGAACACTGGCATCTGGATTCTCGGATCTCATCCTCTGCTATAGAAAAATAAGAACATATTGGCCTTCTACAGCAATACCACCAGCATTATATTTGTGTGAAAGGTGACAAAAATTGCAATTTGATATAAGCCACAGCCCACGTGATGGTCTACTGACTGGATTAATAAAAGCAATAAGTAGTAGTAGCAAAAGTTCATTTATGTGTTGGATTTTGGATGGTTCTGAGAATAATTGACATATACTATTCTATCCTGTGATAATGTACATACGAGCTACAAAACACCAAAAAATAGGCAAAAGACGGTCCAATGAAAGATCAGGATCCTAATCCTAATGTAGGAGACTCATCACAGCAATAAAATAGGGTACTTCGGCAATATTTATCCTTTATCCATATCAAGAATTTATTTGTCAGGATGTCGAAGTAATTAAGGGAAAGCGGACATCAATACAGTAATTTTCTAGATATCTTGATATGAAATGCTTTTGAAGCTTCCATTTCAAGAATTACAGAAACCCTAGCTGGAAGCAAAAATGATGCCTCATAACTAATTTTTCCAGCAAATTAAGTAAAAACGTAAATTATACATGCTGACTGGAGTACAAATTACGATAAAACAACAAAATCATAAGCAAATATTCAATCAGGAATGTTAGAGACCATCATTTTCTCGAAGATTAGATGGTTTCTCAGAATTCAGTAAAGAAACAATTAATTAAAGCAAGCCAATTAAACTATTCCATTGCAAGAAACGCAGATAAACAAAGCAAAACAAACAAACATTTCTTGAAAACCCCCATTTGCACATATTGAAATTAGAAATAAAATAAAGAAATAACAGGTATAATTATTTAAATTTTCACCATCAAATTGTCAAAAGTAACAATATATGTTATTATATATGTATCGTGTTCATACAAAAGTACCTTCTAAGGTTGATGATCCCGTAAACAGAATATCAAAGCGACAGCAGTCCAATAATGAAAATCAACGACTTTTTCTCTTAAAAAACGTAAATCCCTGTCTCTTATTATCGTCAGGTTTTTTATCACAAAAATCATTGATTTGTTTAATCGGTGGCTGAGAAATTGGCTACCACCAGAAGGTCCTCTGTTTTTCTTGGGCAGAGCATGATCGACTAAAACCAAGAGCACCTTTGGATGACTTCGTAAAAGGGTTAAAAAAGAAACCTTCTTTTTCAAATATGTTGATTTTTTCTTGAGGGTAAATAGCACATAACGTTTTTACCTTTCAATGTCATCATGTAAAATATTTCTATCTTTTATTTTTTCGTATTTTCACCCTTATCTTCGATCTTTCATTGAGCAAAATGTCCTTTTTACTCATTTTTTCAGTAAAAGACGATTTTACCCTCCTATTCAAATAAAGATCGCCCCCGTGGAGAGTTTTGGATTAAAAATTGAAACGGTTGGGGGATAATTGGTTCAATTAGATTAGATTCATTCCCAATATTGTTTAGATTTGTTGATGGTTTGATTGATGCTAATTTCGGGATTTAGTGTTATGGGATGCATGAATTGAAGGAGAAGAGTTTGACAAAACGGACGTCGCCACTGTCGAATGTCTAGATTACATAGAATGATTTGAGGTAGGTTTGATTGATGTGAGGCCATGTATAGGTTCGTCGAAGTGAGGGGTAATCATCGGTGGTAGTGCACGACCGTGGGTGGCGCCAAAAGTGGGGTTGCCGTGAAGGGTTATATATAGCAGTTTGGTATTTTAGGTTACAAATATGGCTGTTTTCGACAGATTTTGTGACTAATACTGTAGGAGAGGATGTTGGGGAGAGTGAAGTGAGGCTATTGGTGATGGAGTCTGGCGAGCGTGGTGGCCAGAAGGTGGTGCTATATGGATTTATAGGTGATAGCTTAGTGGGATAGTGAAAGTGGTGGCGATGGAGAATTTAGGACTTTTTTGTAATATTTTGAAAAAATTAGGATTATGATTGCAATTGGTTGTTTATTTTTTCTTTTCTTTTCTTTTTATTTCTTTTGAATAGAATTGTAAAATCATCATTTTATTGGGAAAATGGTTGAAAATGACCTTTTACCCAATGAAATGTGGAAGGTATGGGTGAAAATGCCAAAAAATGAAAGGTATGGACGTTTCGCACAATGACATTGAAAGGTATGGACGTTATGTACTNTTTGAATAGAAGGGTAAAATCGTCAATTTATTGAAAAGATTGTTGAAAATGACATTTTGCGCAATGAAAGGTGAAATGTAAGGGGTAAAAATATCAAAAAATGAAAGGTATGGACATTTTACACAATGACATTGAAAGGGCATATAGCCAATTAGCAACAAACGGTTTAGCAAATGAAGGGAATATAATCTGACAAATGA
The DNA here is from genome assembly GCA_903798345.1 of Fraxinus anomala. Lineage (NCBI taxonomy): Eukaryota > Viridiplantae > Streptophyta > Magnoliopsida > Lamiales > Oleaceae > Fraxinus > Fraxinus anomala. Next base: position 10,146 of record CAIGRN010188267.1, read on the forward strand.
TTGATGGAATACAAATGGACAAAGTTTAATGAACATACAAACGGAAAAAGTTCAATGAACATTGTGAACCTGAAATTTAGTAAATAAATTGTGTTTATAATATAAGTAGGGTGATTATTGAAACATTTAACTCTATTAGTATTTAACAACAAATTTGAGGAAAGACATGGATGCAAATTGAACTACACCTAGGAATCAAACAGTATAACTAGAGGATGAGTCTCTTTCAATCGTTAAATGATGGACGCTAATTTTTTTTTTCCCATATTAATATAATTCATGAGTCAAATGTCAAGTTGTACTTCACACACCATCAACTTCATAGATAACCAGACGTAACTTTTCTACAGAAAAATCGTAATAGAAATCTTCAATCAACGATCACCTCATTACAAGTTACATAACTTTTCTACAGAAAAATCGTAATAGAAATCTTCAATCAATGATCACCTCATTACAAGTTGGTCTCTCATATTTTATTTGAACATTTAAATTTTTATCTTCTTAATTTTATCGCACGTTAAATGATGTCTTTAAAAGAAAAGTGAATAAAAATATAAATACTTTCAATAAGAAACAAAGATTATGTACAGTCTTTTACCCCCTTCGGAAAAACCACTCCGATCTGACGAAACCCTAGACTCCCCACTCCTTGCAACCTTCGGCACTTGCCTCATGTCGGGCCTTTTTTCCACTAAATAAAATAAATAATATCCTTTCAAAAATTTATATTTAAAATGGCAAATAAAATGAAAGTTGTGTACTGAAATTGTAAAATATTTATAATTATATTAAATAATCATCTGTTTGACACTCATTTTGTTTGAAAAATAATTTTTGGAATAGTGATTGATAGAAGATTATGTGGTTAAAGTAAGGAGAATTTTTGGATTTATGTGTAATATTATTTTATTGATAGAATGTGTGGTTGAAACGAAGAAAAAAAAAGAAATAGAATAAGAAAAAATGGGTGTCAAACATGGGCTAAATATCACATTAAGTGAAAATCACCCTATTACGATTCAATTATTTCAATAATATTTTACTTTTCATTTTTCAATATATAATAAACACTATAAAATTTTCGTTATGTATGAATTTCGTATTATTAATTCTCCATTAATTAACTTCATATTAATCTAAACTCAATTAATTTTGACTTGATGAATTTTGATCTACATGAATATAGAGTTATTATAAATGAATTTTTTTATTCATGTATTTAGGAATTTTAATGTGTGTTTAAATTCATGNTCGTTTTTCAATATGTAATAAATACTACAAAATTCTTGTCATGTTAATTCTCAATTAATTAACATTCACATCAATCTAGACTCAATGAATCGTGATCTACATGAATATAGAGTTATTATAAATGAATTTTTTTATTCATGTATTTAGGAATTTTAATGTGTGTTTAAATTCATGTATTAGTAATTAATTCTTACGTACCAAATGTAGTATAAAAATATTGCTCATTTACAGTATTAATTATCACAAAAAATATGAATAATAAAAGTTGAGTTTAAGAGTACAACTTTCTACTCTTAAATTTCTATTGTAAATTTCGTTTTCTTTAGTTCTCGATCGTTTTTCAATATGTAATAAATACTACAAAATTCTTGTCATGTTAATTCTCAATTAATTAACATTCACATCAATCTAGACTCAATGAATCGTGATCTACATGAATATAGAGTTATTATAAATGAATTTTTTTATTCATGTATTTAGGAATTTTAATGTGTGTTTAAATTCATGTATTAGTAATTAATTCTTACGTACCAAATGTAGTATAAAAATGTTGTTCATTTACAGTATTAATTATCACAAAAAATATGAATAATAAAAGTTGAGTTTTAAGAGTACAATTTTCTACTCTTAAATTTCTATTCATTTAAAGCAAAAGAAATCAAGAGCTTTGAGACTGATAAAATATTTCCAATAAATTGGTATCAAATATTACTTTTACATTACTTATAAAGTATTTTAGAATAACATACAATACACGTTCAACTTTAACTAGTAAATGAAAAGATGAGGATTTAAATGCCCTATTTGGGTAGGGATTAAAATCAAATTTTTAATTGATTTTGATAAAATTTAATGAAATGTGCGTTTGAAAAGTTATAGAACTTATGAAATATGTGATTAAAATTAGCTTTTATTTGGCCCCTATTATAATGAATATTTGGAAATAATTTATTTTAAAATAGTTATTTTTGGAAGAATGTGTGGTTAAAAAGAATGAAAAATTCTTGATTTATGTGTAATATTATTTTATTAAAAATATATGGTTAAAAAGGAGAGGAAAAAAATATATTAAAAGTTCAATGAGGGCCAAATATAAGCTTAATTATTAACTTTTACTTAAATTAAATTTTTAATTTTAATTTCTACGGCTAAATATCTCCAATAAAAACTTGAGGACTAAGAACATATTTGAGTTCTATTTTTTCCAAAAATACATTTTGGAATAAGTGATTTGACGGAAAATGTATGATTAAAAAGTGATGAACAACTTTATGTTTGCGTGTAATATTATTTAATTGAAAAATGTGTGATTGAAAATAAGAGAGAGAAAATGTATTATGAAAAAAAAAATGGAAACCAAACAAGGGCTAAAGCTATCTCTAATCATGTATCAAAATTTGAGGTAAGTTTTGCACAATTTTACACCAAACTCAAAATCATCTTTAATCATTTACACCAAATAAACAACGTTTCTCATTTTTTATTTTTAATACTTTATTTATTTGAAAAATTATTTATTTATTTATTTTACAAATACATAAATTACTAAATAAATAATTACGTTAAATTAATGAATTTTTAAAAAAAATTATTAAAAATGTTTTAAATGTAAATAATAATAATAATAATGATGATGATAATGATAATTTATTGTATTAAAAAAATATATAATACAAGTGACACAAGTATCATCCATCAATTAGTTTGACAGATAAAAAAAGGTAAATTTGACTTTGCACCATTTGATGCCAAGTTGAAGAGCCTTTGCACCAAAATTTGATACATTTTAGCCCTTATTTGTTTTTCATTATAGAAGAAAAATAGAGTTTTGAATAGTATTTTTTTGGAGAATGCGTGATTAAAATATAATTTTTTTTTATAGATTTGTGTGTAAAATATTTTATTCTATAAATGTGTGGTAAAAAAGTAATACTGTAGCAAATAATTTAATTTTTAAATAATGACAAATATACCTAATGTTTTCAATTACACATTCTTTAATAAAATAATATTACATACAAATTTAAATTTTTTATTTTGTTTTTTAACCTCACATTCTTTATCAATTTACTATTTCAAAATCCATTCTACACAAAAAAATCCTTAAGAAAAATTCCGTAAGTGCGTAACCCTTGTTTGGTTTGGATTAAAATTTTAACTCAAAGTCAATAATTAATTTTAATAACACATTTTCAAGTGATTCATAATTTTTTAACTATAAATTTTATCAATTTTTATTAAAATCTACTAAAAATTTGATTTTAATTTCTATGACTGACGTGCATATTTCATAATCACCACTTATGTCAAAAACTTGTATCACATCGTTCTACGTTTCGAAACTTCCGTAATTTGATACGGGGAGACAGCAATAGCAAAAAGCAGACCGGTCTACGTTTCGAAATCAATCACTCCTGCAATTTTTTTTTTATCCTTCAATCATCATCCAAAAATACACCATTTACACGTGAAGAAAAGGGTGAAATTGCAAAAATGGGGGATCATATAGCAAGAGGAGAAGATTTTGAGAGAAAAGCCGAGAAGAAGCTGAGCGGCTGGGGCCTTTTCGGCTCCAAATACGAAGACGCCGCTGATTTGTTTGAAAAAGCCGCCAATGCCTTCAAGCTCGGAAAATCCTGTAAACCTCTTGAACTTATTCTCATCTGTCCTCACTCGCTTCTTTTTATTTAACGATCATTTTTTGTGTTTGTTTTTTTACGCGATCTTCTTGTTTAATTATTTCGATTGGTTTGATGTTTCTATTGATTGATTGGTTGATTGGTGTAATTGCTTGATTGGTTGTTTGTGTATGGATGAAAAGATTTTATATTGGGAAGAATATAGTTTAATTGATGAAGTATAATGAATGGTTGTCTATGTGGTTTACGATAGATATGCATTTGGTTTATCTTCTTTTACAGTTTTAGAGGTCCTTTATTTCAATTTATTTCTCAGCAATGTTTGGCCAGTGAATAAGATGTCGCTCATTGGTTTGATCACTTTGGCAGTTTTGAACTCCAAGTCGTATTGAATAAGTTTACAGTGGTTTTTTTTTTTTATTGATATTGAACAAGAACCATGCTATTTTGATTCATACGGAATAAGTACTTTTTTATTTTTTGTACTATTTTTTGCCAAGGTCATCGGTAATGCAACCACCCTTTCTGGGTAAAAGGATCTAAAAATTACAGAAATTGAAGAGATATATTTTCTTTAATGCTTTTTGCAGTCATATTGATTATTGACATTGAAATATGTTTGTCAGGGGATCAGGCTGGAGCGGTGTATGTTAAGTTGGCTGACTGTCACTTGAAGGTAATCCTTTGGTGTGGGCCGGCTGTCTTGTGCTGAGACGTAAGGCCTCTCCTTTTTCTTTTTCATTTTTCTCTTTGATGCTTCTTGACATTTGTCTGTTTTCCCTACATTATATTTGCAGTTGGACAGCAAGCATGAAGCTGCTAATGCATATGCTGATGCAGCTCATTGCTACAAAAAGACTAACACCAAAGGTGCTCATCTTTCTGGTTGAAGTTCATAAAATTTATCAATTCCTAAGATTTCTTTCTGCTTGACCATTTATGTTGAGGTTTATGAAACAATTTTCTGTGAATGGTAATTTGCCCATTTACCTAAAGATGTCTTGCAGCTATCTTGCATAGGTAAATTCTTTCTTGTTTTATTGTCCTCCACTTTTTGGCTGTTCGGTATGAATAATATGGTGGAAACAACCACTTACAAACTGATCGCTCATATATGATTTGCCTCATGTCAGATTTCTCATTTACTTGTTGTTTTGCTTGCTTCATCAAATGAGTTTTCATAGCTTATTCCTTTTCTCCCTCAACCTTGGAAGATGTCAATCGTTTGTTCATTTTGGACGTCTGCAGAGTCAATATCATGCCTGGAGCAATCTGTAAATTTGTTTCTGGAGATTGGAAGGCTCAATATGTCTGCCAGATATTACAAGGTAAAAACTTTAGTAATATATTATGTCGTTTCATTGCTTAATCAATTTCATAGCTGTGATCGAAATAACTCATTTGTAATCAAGTTCTGCACCTAATTATTGACAATGATGAATTACTCACTTTTATTGACTTGTTCAAACATATCATTGGCCGTTAAATTAATCATTGTGCTGATGAAAACCTAATTTTAAAAAACTTGAAATGTAATATGTTTTTTGGTGAATAAACTGAAAGATAATAATAAGGGATCTCACTTCTTTTTCAGGAAATTGCAGAGTTGTATGAGCAAGAACAGAACTTGGAACAGGCTATCGTTTACTATGAGAAAGCCTGTGATCTTTTCCAAAGTGAAGAAGTAACAACTTCGGCAAATCAGTGCAAGCAGAAAATTGCACAATTCGCTGCTCAACTTGAACAGTAAGATTGCTCGCTCTCTCTCTCTCTCTCTCTCTCTCTCTCTCTATNGTACCTCTTTCTATATATATATATATATATATATATATATATATATATATATATATATATAAACATATTTTATCAGATTGTATAATTTCCAACCGGGTTATACAATACAAGAATTACTCATATTTAGTGTGCAGCAGTTTCTGAGAAAACCTTTTTCTATTACATCTAGACAATACTTTTTGTATTAGTTATTTTCATATCTGCTATATTGTTTTCTTAATTGAGCATCTGGGTGTTTTAGGTTTGTGATTATCCATCTGTTTTAACATTTTCTATTGATGGGATTGCTTTGTAGTTCTCTTCTTAATTCATGACTATATATTTTGATTGAATGTAAATTTTCATACCTTTCTCTGTCAACTACTCTTTAGCTGTAATCTGTAATTTCCAAGAACCCCCATACATTTTGATGTTTCATGGAACCAAACATCTTAGTTTCAAATAAACTACTTATAAGTTATAATCATCATTCATCAGTACATCCATCCTAATTTTTTATTGTCCAGATACGATATTATCCTTTTTTTTCCCTCCCCCAATCACGTTCCAATTATTTCCAGCATTTTATGTAATCTTACAACTTACTGCTTCGGATTATTATTAGTTTATTTCTATCCTGCATTATGATTTTATTTAGTAAACTTAATGAAATTACTATTGCTCGTGCCAATACAAGTAGTATCTTTCTTTGGTTAAACAAGTAGATGAAAAGAATCCCAAATTCTTATTAGAAAAATGCTCGTCTAATCTGAAACTCTGACTAATTTGAAGTTACATCAGTGATTGATGTATGATGTTGGAAGAAATTTGGAAGTCCACTAAAATAAATAATTTGTCAACATTTCTTCAGATATCAGAAAGCGGTTGAGATATATGAAGAGATAGCACGACACTCACTCAATAATAACTTGTTGAAGTATGGAGTTAAAGGTCATCTTCTTAATGCTGGCATTTGCCAACTCTGTAAGAGTGATGTCGTTGCAATCAACAATGCACTAGAGCGATACGAGGTATTACTATTGTTTTTTGTTCAGATATGGAATTCTGCACCATTTTTGATGCAAGTGCTGAGGATATGCACGTACATTCCATTTTGTAGGAATTGGATCCAACATTTTCAGGAACACGCGAGTACAAATTGCTTGCGGTATGTTGTAGTTCACAAATATATCTTTTACTTCTGCCATTTCTTATCTTTTTCCCTTGTGTATCTTCCATCTCGAGGAGAATGTGTATCGAGCATGGTTGTTAGATTCCCAATACGATCCTACGATTATATGATCCCAAAATTACAAAATTATCCGATCCTGTTGTAGGATCTTATGATCCCGCTGGTGGATTCTAACGATCCTAGTGATTGTAACGATCCTAATGATCCTTATGGATTTTGCAACTTCATTTTTAATAAATTATGTGATTGTGTGATAAAAAAACTAAAATTTTATCAACTAGAAACTTCAATTTTAATTGCATATTTCATGAACATAGTTTTTACCAACATTTCAATCACACATTACTTTAACTTTTATCAAAAGCTTTGTCAAAAAGCCCTAAGTAGGTTATGTTGTAGACACTTGAGGTGAGTTACATTTTGAAGTAAAACCCAAATTAAAATTGAATAAAAAGAAAAATAAAACGGCAAAAAATTAGAATTCCAAATCTGAAAAATGTTCTCATTTGTTCTCTGTTGTCTCTTGTGGAAATCGACAGTAACATTCCTTCATTTGTCATATTTTCGATCTCTTTTTTCTTTCTACTACTCCTTTGATCACTTTTATGAGTTCATTTGCATTTTGCTTTTTAATCTATATGTATTATGTTTTTTCCCCCCTCTTCTGGATTTTATTTCTGAATGAATTGTTGAAAACCAGCTGTAGATGTAGACTTGGTTTTTTGGGCTCGTAATGTTGTGATTGTTCATATGACTTATGGTTGTGTATAGTTTTTGCAGATATCCATGATGATCGGTGTTCATAAGTTTGTTATATAAATAATAACTGCAGTTAAAATTTTGATCTTAAAAATAAACTAAAATTGAAGTATTCTTTTATTTTGGTTTTGGTTCAACATTTAAATGAAGTTTTCATGGGAATCTGATTTTATTTGGCTTTCTTTGTATTTCTGAAATCAACTGTGAACCTTTTACAAAGTAGTTGCAACCTTGACTTTATAGTTTGATTTTAGCTAGTTATAGTTGTTAAATTTGTTATTAAAAATACTTTGACATTTATCTATATTTTAATATATTAAGTAATTAATATTTAATAAAAACTTACGATCCTTGATATTATCCAACGATCCGATCCGTAGACCCCTTCACCGATCCGATCCAAATTTATGATCCTAACAACCTTTTTATTAAGATATAACAAATGAACTTTTCCTATTTGTTTGTACTTCTGTTGTCATCTTATTCTTGATTTCTTTTTCATTCATTCTTTCTTTTTACTGCCTTTGATCAAGTTTGCGATCTTTTATCTTTAAGCTTTTATATGATTATATATATATATAAAATATTTCTTGTGTTTCCTCACTTTCTGGTACCTCAAAAATAACAGCTGAATATTATAAATTGCATCTTTTACCTTTATATGTGTGCTGATCACAGGATCTAGCTGCTGCAATTGATGAGGAAGATGTTGCCAAGTTCACTGATGCTGTGAAGGAATTTGATAGCATGACCCAACTGGTAATTAAGCTATGCCATTCATTTATATATTTATTTTTGAAGCATAATACTATGTTGTGAATTTGAAAGGAGCTAGTGCATATTTTCATGGACATCTAATTCAATTGACTTCAATGTGAAGTATTGAATGAATGTTTAGTATATCTAGGCTGTATATTAAAAGTAAAACAAATGTCAAAACCGGACTGGACTGGCCAGTACAACCAGAAAACCCATAAACCTGCCAATAAACCAATTCAATTATGACTTAAAATCCTTTAAACTAATAACCGGGAGAAAACCAGGCAAAAGCAAGGTCCAACTGCCCCGTGACCCAGCACCGTTTTCTCCAGTTTGACCAGTTAAATTTTATGTTATATTTATTTATTATAACCGATCCGACCTCGGTTCAACCATTTGACCCTTGACTTTTTGCCTTTTTTGAGTCGATGTCTGAGTCGGTTTTCAAAACATTGAATACAACAACCATTTCTCCAACTCTAGTAGTTACAAACATCAAAATCAGTTTTTCTTATTTCTCCTATAGATAGCATTCAGTGAGAAGTATAAACTCGTCTCTTGAACTGGGAATCATTACTCTGTTTCTTTAAATTGCAGCCATAGTTCTCCTTGTTAGGTTTGTATAATCTTCTGGAGGAAGGGTGTAAGGACTGATGAATATAGAAGGAAGATAAAAGAAAATAATGACTTCGATTACCATTCTCAAATATGACTTTTCTTGGTCTATGCATATCTTTCGAAGCTCAGTTTTTAATTTTTATAGGCTTATAGTTTCTTCTAATTTTACCTTTTTATCTCGTTATGTTATTTCAACATTTTCAACTGAAATTATTAGTGCTGTAAATTAAGTGATTGATCTTCTTTGAAATCAGTGCTATAATGGGTAAGAGCCGGAATCTACCAATCAGGCATTGCGGACTTCTGTTTGCTTTTCCATTTTTCAGTTCTATTTACAGACTATATGCAAATAACAAACCAATCCTTATTTCCAATAACGTTGAGATAACATACATGCATTAACTTTCTCCATTGACACATACAGTGAACAATCCAATAAAATCAAATCCTTTGCCACCATATTAGACTGTATATTTTTTATTATGGTTTACCAGTAGTGGTAAATACTCACTCTTGATATCTATCTCCTCTTATTCGCTATTTTTTTGTTCGATGAAATTGAAGCTTACGAAATATCTGCCTTCAAGTAAGTTGGTAGTCTTGAAATGCATGCCACCTAGAGGTTAAAGAAAGCACAACTAAGATCTATAGAAATTTGCTACGGTTTGACTATCAAAATTAGTCTTGTGGATAGTTAGGGATGAGTGGTTCAAACTGGCAGATAATGGGAGAACTCTGAATGGAAGAACATAATAATTGCCTCACTTAAAGGATCAGTTCAAATTCAAATCATCGAATGTTTTAGTACTATCCTGTCTAAGTTAGTCAACTCGTAAATTTTCTTTTCCGTGTAATGTTATTACATTACTTACCTTTTTTCTTCCCGTGTACACTGCGCTTAGGATGCTTGGAAGACGACTCTACTAGTGAGAGTTAAGGAAGCATTGAAGGCTAAAGAGCTAGAGGAGGATGATCTCACCTAAATCTAATTTTCTTCTACAATGATGAGTCGATGACTTTGTATTTTGTTCATTTGTGTCGTTATGCATTATTACTCAGGTTTTTTTTTTCCCCCTATGTATTACTATGGGGTTTCTTATTGGAGTGAATGTGATTGTATCTGTAAACAGAGTTTGTAATTCAATTGCTGTAAGGAGGGGGGAGTTCACCACCAACGCCACCCCAACCAGGTGGAGCCTCTTTTAAGTTGGCTACTGCAAATATTCTTCCCCTAATTACTAAGCCACAGTCCCTTCACCTATTTCTCGTTTCTACCCAAGAATCCCAAAACTGACAACAGAAAATGCACAAATCTTGATTATACTGTATAATTATGAAATTAATTGAGTAAAAAGTATTTTATATTAGTATATAATAACTGTTTTCTTCTTTTTTGGTGTCTGAAAGACCCAGAAAGAAAAAGTGAAGGGACAAAAGGAACAACGAAGTTTTGGACTCTCCCTCTGCTTTCTCCCTTAAGTGACACTTTTGAATTTTGAACTTTGAATTACTATATTGAATAATGTATATTTTATATTTTATATTTTAACCACTTGGGTTGTGTTATTTCTAACGATTTTCATTTTTGGACTACAAATTTCTATTTTTGAAAAAGGAAAATACAAAAGAAAGAAAGAAAGAGCGATGCAGATTATGTATCTTCTTGTTCCTTAAAATGGTAGCTATGAATTTGGTTAATGGATGAAAATCAGGCGAAGGGCTTCAAGTCACAGTCTGCTCAAAATTCTGCATACCCACTTGATTTTTCTCATTCCTTACCAATTGGCGAGTTTCTATTTACTACTTATCAGTCTTGTTTTTCTTGCTTAGCTCTTTATGTTGTCTGTTTATTTCCTGAATTCTTTCAGAAAGTTTGGAATTAATATGAAACTTTTCTTTACTGTGTATTTTGATATAATCAAGATTTTCATGTTATTGCTACTGCGTACGTGGAGACGCCATAAACTTAATTAAAATAATACACTTTAACCTTAAACTTAATTATGTATTTAAACCAGGTGGAACCTCTCCTCCAATCTAAATTTTTATTATTAAAAACGTTCATTTGATGGTATATTTTACGTTAGTTATTCATTTTGGGCAATTCAAAAATCTGTTAGAAGCTTGCACCGCGACCATGATAAATATGTCAAAAATATGATTACTAATTTTCTTTTTATTTCTTTTCCTTATCGATATCAATGTAAAAATTTATGAAGTTTAAATCATGCTTATTTAGTTCGTTTCTTGTGGCCATTTTCGACTTCTTGTTAAGAACTCGTAATTTATCACTTTTAATTTCGAAAGATTTATTTCAAAGTTTGTCATGAATACTTGAAAAAATAACAAAAATCTTATCCGACAAGTGAAGAAACATAACACTAAAGGTAACATAAAAATAGGATTAAAAGAAAAAATATCTAATTTGTTATCCTTCGAAAAAGTGACATACACATACTTTGAACTCAAAAACGTTGTGTTGACCTATGGTCGATCTTATAATACACTTTAACCTTAAACTTAATTTATGTATTTAAACCAGGTGGAACCTCTCCTCCAATCTAATTTTTTTAACTTCTTAAAATTTTTATTATTAAAAACGTTCATTTGATGGTATATTTTACGTTAGTTGTTCATTTTGGGTGATTCAAAAATCTGTTAGAAGCTTACAACACGACCATGATAAATATGTTATGGACGATGTTTAAATGTTGAAAATTATCTTGCGTTAATTATTAAATGCAAAAATATGATTACTAATTTTCTTTTTATTTCTTTTCCTTATCGATATCAATGTAAAAATTTATGAAGTTTAAATCATGCTTATTTAGTTCATTTCTTGTGGCCATTTTCGACTTCTTGTTAAGAACTCGTCGTTTATCAATTTTAATTTCGAAAGATTTATTTCAAAGTTTGTCATGAATACTTTGAAAAAATAACAAAAATCTTATCCGACAAGTGAAGAAACATAACACTAAAGGTAACATAAAAATAGGAATTAAAAGAAAAAATAGCTAATTTGTTATCCTTCGAAAAAGTGACATACACATACTTTGAACTCAAAAACGTTGTGTCGATCTATGGTCGATCTTATGTTTTGATTATAACAAAAAAAGTATATTTATCTCTAACATTTATATTTAAGTCTTTATTGTTACATGTTGCGGNATTTATATTTAAGTCTTTATTGTTACATGTTGCGGATTTAATCAAATTGGAGATAAAACGATTGAACGGAAAGTTGTAGATCAAGAAAGCTCAAGATAGAAATCGATCATTCACAATCGAGCACTCACGCCAAAACTATTGGAGACAAATATGCGCCATTTCAAATCGAGCACTCGCACAAAATCAATCGAAGATATTAGAACTAGATGTTTTAGCTCATTCGTAAAGGTAAAACATTTTATTTTTAGCAATAACACATTGATACTCAAGCAAAGGATTTTGATGCACAAACTCATTTCGTAAAACGTTTTTACATAAAAAATATTTTTTTTTAAGGTAATGACTATAACTTAATTTTCAATCATACTAAGCATTACTTATCTTAAAGTATGAAGTAAATATGTTAAGCAAAAATTACAAAGTTGCAAGCAAAAAAAAAAAAAAAAACTAGAAAAGTTTCTGGCTATCTGGACGTCCGGTTCGCCGCAACAGTTAAACATTCGACCGTTTTGACTGATTTACAATGGCCACTTTTTGGATCGTCCGGTACTGTTCCGGACGTCTGGTTAGACATAAAAATTGACATTTCTCACTTCTAT
>CAIGRN010188296.1:0-17579 GCA_903798345.1 Fraxinus anomala
CAAGAGTGGTGATGAATAATTGCAAATTATCGTTTTCGGATTTTACTTGGCATAAAAGAATAAGAATGTGAAATGGACTTGAATGCTTGCAAGTTCGGTTTTTCAGCTGTTTCCTTCGAATTATTGGCAGCATTTCTGTAATGTTTTGTCATATTTGGCGACCATTGTTTCTATCATATCGTTGGCAATAATTTTTGTTATGTTTTGTCGTATTTGGCAATCATTGTTTCCCTCGTATCATTGGAATGTTTATGGCGCAGAAGGCAGATTCTCGTTTAAGTATGATCGTTATTTCTGTTATATTCTTTTACATGAGTGTGAGAAAAAAATATCACGTGGACACTAGTTTTAAATATTCGACTCTGGCTTCAAGATAATTTTATTTGTCATGAGTTTGTCACGAGCGAGGTAACAAACTTTGTTATGCTGTGAACTTGAATCTGTTTTTAGAGCATGTTTGGCTATGGTTTAACGTAAGTACGTACTTTTAGGTAAATTCTTGTTTATTTAAAACCTGTAGAGTCTTTCACTCGACCATTCGAAGGACAAGTTGATATGCAATATTAAGAACTATCCAACAAAAATCTGTTCCTGTGCATCAATAATTAATAGGTTTTGTTCATTTTGCATGATGTGTTTAGTAATTACTTAGTTTTTTCTTTTTTCGGTCAACGTTTATCTTACTTAAAAGATCCTTGAGTTCAATCTGTATGCGAGATAATTTATTTTGTATTCTTGCCAAATTTCTTATAGGAACTGATATAATCTCGAGACATCAAAAAGAGTTAAAGCTTTTCATTGTGGGGTGCACGATTTATGCATTCAGAAAGCTAAGGCATCCATGTCCAATTCATCGAAGAAGACTGCGGGGAGATATGCTCGCAGAGACAATGCCATTATTCGTGCACTTGAGATTGAAAGTGCTTGTGAATCTTTTGACAAGGATTCCAGTAGTTCAGAAGATCATTCAGATTCAGCAGAGAAACTGTTGGCATCCAATGTAGCAATTGAGGAGCTGCATCATGTAGGTCCATCTTCAGGTATGATTTGGTTGCCTTTATACTATTCAATCAGCAGTAAGGTATACACATTCATAACCATTTGGCAGTATCGAACTTGGGATTGTTTTTCATATTGCTTATGTCTTAACCACACATTGTTTCACCTAAGATATGATGCTAATATTTGTATTAACGTCATTATCCTTTATACACATGATATAATATTTGAAAAAATAAAAATCTGATAATCCCAAAAGGTGTGGTAGACATGGTCGAGCATGTTTGGCTAAACTTAAAAATAACTTTTATTTATATTTAGGCTTTAATTCAAGGACGCCGATAGTTATATTTGTGTCTGGAGGCGACTATTTTCAATCAACTCATCTAGTTATTTTACCTTTCCCGATTTTCAACTGTTTTATTCTCTTTTTTAGCTAAACCTTGTACCATTTGCATGCACATATTTCCATGTGCACTGGTTTGCTTATACATCTAATTTTATCTTCAGAGACTTGAGCATGTTTGGCCAAGCCAAAAAAAAAAAAAGTTAGGAGTACTTTCTCAGAAAGTATGTAAATACTAGTTCTTGATCTAGAAAGCCTTCCCATGAAGTGACTTCTAAACAAGCTAAAAAATGTTTTGCTAAAACAGTTATTTAAAAATGCCATTTAAGCATAGACATATGTTGGGCATATTTAAAAATTATTTTGAAGTACTTTTACATTTATAGACTTGGTTTATATCCATGGTTTTTGAGTGCAATTAGTGTATTATACTTTTATAAATCTTGACACTGATGCGCTGTTTTGATTAGGCACTTTTGAGTGGAAGCTAAAGAGAAGAAGGAAGTCAAGGTCGAGAAAACTGGATGGCTATGTGTACAAATCAGATACCATTCTGGACAGCTTTTTTGGGAAGTCGGGACAAATTAAGGATTTTAAGGTTGAAAAGTCATCTGTTCATCTGATGAAATCTCATGAGACGCGATGAAAAGCTGATGAACTGGCAGTTCCCCAGAGGTTAATGCCCCATAGCCAGTCATGTTCTACTGTCAATCCGAAGTATGACCTGTCAAATTTTTATCTTGGAGACTGTATGGATGACTCTGGCTTGTCTGATGTAACTCTCGAGCCGAACATGAGCTACCAACCACCACATGTTCCAAATATTTCTCTAACGAGCAAGTTAACTCGTAAATCAATTGTTGGCCACCCACTTAAGGTTGATGTTTCAGAAGCTGGTATGGTTATTGAAAAGAGGCCACGTGGAAGGCCACGCACTAAGAATGTCATGCCACAGCAGCTGGTCCCACCAGTGAAATCACGAAAATCAAAAAAGCACAGGGGTTGTCGAGAAAGACCAGGAAAGTTGCATCACTTACGGGTTTGCCGGAACCAGAGGAGATCCCTGTGATCAACATGCTCCCCAACCCAGTTGTAACTTGCGTCCCACTGAGGGTGGTGTTCAGCCGACTGAATGCAGCATTGAAAAATTCTATCTGAGCAACCTATGTTGTTTCATCATGAGTTTTTATTTAATTAGGTTGTCGAATTTAGGTGTTCTTTTTAGAGAACTATGTTCAGTTAGTTGCATAGTATATAGTGTTCTCGAGGTACTCCCTGGTATAGATTTAATCTTTATAATCAAGGGCATAATAAAGTGTTACTATTAATTTGCTGATTACTTTAGGTTTGACAATTTTTATCTGTTTTAAAATCATGTGAGTCTTGAGTTTATAATTATCTCCATTCATTATAGCTAGTTCGTTATTGTACCGCTTTTATTAGACATCCATCCTTTTTAAAGTACGAGGGAATTTTTGGTAAGAGAAACTTTGAATTCAATTAGTACAACTAGACATTGGAGAAAACATTTGATGTCCAAACAAAGTATAAAATGTAACCCATTCAAAAAAGACTCCATTTGTACGTATATATATCATTTAAATTGTATTCATAATGAGTTCAATCAGAACTTATATTCAAACTTTCTTTTTCATCTTCAATGATATTCAATGGTAAGTTTTGTTACACAGATTTTGATCTAATGTACAACTCAATTTATTTGATTCTAAATACAATCATGCACGTTTTGTTACACAGATTTTAATTCTTAATAAAACAATTGTATGTAATTTACAAAAGTAACTATTAAATTTTTTATACCACATTTTAAAAATTGAAAATAAAATGTATATATTGGAGGAATAGAAATGAATATAATCAAAGAAGAATCACATCTCAAACGGGTAATATAAATCTATAAAAAAATAATGGAAGTCAAGCCTAATTCCTTGTTATTTCTAGTGTTGTATGACACACAGGGGCAAAAAAGGGAAAGAGAGGAATGGGTTTCTCTCACTTTTGGCATAGTGAGCCCCCAGTGGGAGGCTTGACATACAACCATGGCAAGAACGGCATTTCGTAGAATTTATGACTCATGATGCACCTGATTTTATAACATCGTTCTTAATTACTTTATATTTAAAATTCTATGGCATTGTAATGATGTTGTGAAATAATTTTTAATTTAATATTTAAAATTATTATGTGATCAAAATGATATTACCAAACGGAACTTTATAGTGCATTCTTGAAATCCAATATATATAATATATTATGAAGAAATAATATTCAATAGTAGGTTAGAAAATCATTTATATCTCACCGTTTTAATTATATAGTTTTACTTAATGAGAAATTTGGAGTGTAGATTTAAATTATATCCATGGAGTGGAGTACCTACTTGAATTAAAAACAACAATTTCTTTTTGATAAGAATCTTAGACAATTATTCAATGAAAACATAAATGTTTTAAAAACAACAATTTTTTATTTTTATTTTATAAGAATCTTAGACAATTGTTCAATGAAAACATAAATGTGAACATGCTTTTCAGAAGTTTAAGCAAAGATTTTTTACATGCTTACAGCTCTAATATTAAGAATACCCGAAGGTTTGAAGGGGAGGGATGGGTCCGGGATGGGTCCAAGCAGGGTTTGGTATGTATGCTGGTGCAACATGGAAAGGTGATTGTCAATGTTTTGAGACATTTGAAGCAATACGAGTAGAACTACCCAATGCATGACCTGTAACTTGTGATGGTTGTTCATGGACTAAAAATATGACTTCACTACTTTTATGGCCAAAAGTGCGGCATATACACCAAGGAAGTCTCAAATTCTTCTTTTTCCAAAAGCAGTTAAATATGAGACAGAAAATGTGGTTCGAATTCATAAATGACTGTTCGGATTTTAGAATTAGGAATCACACCTACCACTAGTAGAATTCCTATTATAACAACTTTCAAGCTACTATAGGAATGACACTATATGAGGTTGTCAATGCAAAAAAAGGAGATCATAGTTCATTGGGATCAAGTTGCAGAAAATAAAATTTTTCATCTAGAAATTGTTGAAAAGACAGTTGAGGCCATTGACAAGATTAGGCCCATAATAGAAGCAACGCAAAACGGACATATAAGCTATGCCGATAAGAGAAGGGATCTCGAATTTCACTGTTTGTCCCCAACTAGTAGCATCTCTAGCAACTCGATACTCCACCTATTGTTTTGCAGTAGCATCCCCATCCAATTTAAATTGGAAAAGAAGTTAATATGAGACAGAGAAGGTGGTTTGAATTAGTAAATGACCATTCAAATTTTAGAGTTGGGAATCACACCTATCACTAGTAGAATTTGCCTATAATAACAAATTCCAAGCTACTATAGGAATGACACCGCATTAGGCTTTCTATGGTTAAAAATGGAGATCACAGTCCAATGGGATGAAGTCGAAGAAAATATAATTTTTTTATCTAGAAATTGTTGAACGGATAGTTGAGGCCGTTAACAAGATTAGGCCCATAATAAAAGCAATGCAACACAGACATAAAAGCTATTCCAATAAAAGAAGAAGAAATCTGGAATTTCACTGTTTGTCCCCAACTAGTAGCATCTCTAGCAACTCAATACTCCACCTATTGTTTCGCAGCAGCGTCCCCAGCCATTTTAAATTGGTGCACAACCATTCCTTAAGGATTTAACCTTCCAAAAATCTGCTATTATGACAATTTCTTTACAAAAGACAACTCTATTCTTAGTTTTGATAATATATCTATATATACATATATATAACAAAAATGGAAGATACAGGAAAAATAAAAAAAATGAAACATGAAAAAACTTTACACCACCTCTCTCCACACCCAAAACCCATTGTAGTGGCGGCGCCTAACCACTGCCAAAATCACATACCTTTTAGCATAGAAACAAAATACTGAGACAAAATGACCCCACTGCCAGACACACAAGAAATTTTTGAAAAAATAAAAATAAAATTGATTCATAATTTAGCAAAGGCAATCTCAACGCTTCGATTTACCAACATAGAATTTAGTGATACATTTGCTAAATAATTTCAGGTACTCAATCGATTACAACCAGTGGTATTCCAGGTACATTGAATTATCTACTTAATTTGTCTGTTTCATTATTTTGTCAAGTTTTATTTTTTTTTTCCTTGTTTTTGTAAGGTTATTTAGGGAGAATTCAACACAGCGAACTTAAGAAAATTAAAATATTTATTTATTTTTGTGTGCATTTCCGTGCTTCTTTCATTTTTCATGTTTAGATTTTGTTAATTTCATTTGATGAGTAATCCCCTCTCAGCACAGAAAATTATCCTATGGTTAATAAATTGAAGACTAAGTTGCTACAAATTCTATAAGTAGGGACCAACAGTGCAATTTTTCAATACATAAATTAAGTCATAGATAAAAGTTAAAGTCCGTAAAATATTATGATTCACTTTTCTGCCTTTCATTTTATAAACTCATAAATTAAGTCTTGACTTAAGTGTAGTGGAACGTAAAGCATCATTACAATCCACTCTTTTTGAAATCGACTCCTAATTGACCTATATTCCTAATGACATAACTAGCACAATTAGTTTTTTACTGGAAAGTAACACTTTCTAGGTCATACGAAGTGTCAAATATAATTAGTGTGCATATGGTAATTGCCTTCTCAACTAGATTATCATATTAATAGGAGTATCATCTACCATTACTATGTGTACGAATATTAACCTCTATGCTCAATCAGTTGACCAAACGAACTTAGCATCAAGTACAATTAGTATCCTCATTAATCACATGCAATCTGATAACTTAAAAATTCATTTATTTACGATGTGTTTATTTCTTATTTCTCTTCTAATTAGTATGAAAGCTTGTGCAGTAACTCACTTCTTAACTCAATCACCGTAAGAGACTGACCAAGTATAACATATATTTAGTGTAACCGATTTCTCAGCTCGATGCCTGTACTAGTCTAACTAAGTTTTAAACATAATAACATCTCAATGGTAACAAACCTCTTAGCTTAATCACCAATTCAATTGCTATCGTAAGCCACTACCACCAGCCGTGGATTAATTAAGTCTCCATTGCCACTTTACTTGAAGCCTTGGATATATATTTTTACTTCGAGATTCTCACCGTGGTTGCCTCTGCATTTTTCTCGCGCTGTCTGTCCAGCTTCATTAGCCGACACCTAAATGCCATCTCCACCCCACCATTTTGTTCAGTTCACGCACATCTTGAAAGTCTCCAATTATGAGAGATTTAAGGAATCCACAAACTGGAGTTTTTTTCTTCGATTGGTGATGGCGCACATTCTTGTAGTGACACATCTAGAAAGTATCTAATTAGGAGAGATTTAAGGAATCCACAAATTGGTGTTTCTTTCTTCGAATTTTTGTTCTGTTTGCCAAATTTTGAAGATGTGGATTTGTTAATGAAAAAGTAAACAAGTGAGACTTTTTAACAAAAATGTCACGAAGAGAAGAAATCTTGAAATCGATGTTTTTTTTAATGGAATTTTGGTTTTCTTTTTTGTTGTTTTAAACCTTGTAGATGCCACATTTGGTATTGAAAAAGTAGGAAGGCTCCATTTAGTGCACATATTATAGAACGAGAATGAAAAATATAGTCGTTATTGGGCTCCACACAAGAGATAGAAATTCAAAATTGATGACTTAATGTGATGGATAACGGTCATATTTTTCATTTTTATGGAAGAAAAAACGAGAAACAAACAGGGGCGAAGTGCAATATTTAACCAAAAAGTCCCAAATAGAAGAAATCCAGAAATTGGTGTTTCTTCCATGGAATTTTGTTTTGTTTTGTGAACTTGGAAAATGCCACAATTAGTATCCCAACTACTTATAAAGGAGATGGGGGAAAAAAAAACTGAAGTGAAAATTTACTACGTGGATAGTACTTTTTCAAATAATAATTTTTCTAGTATTTTCCAATCCATATTTTTTTAGGCATAAAAATATAAATTCCCCAAAAACAATTATGGCCCAAATTTTGCGCTAGGGTAGAGCCCACTGTTTGTTATTCCATTAATTTTTACTCGTCAAATATTATATTTGAGTTTCTTTTTTACTCAGTTCAGTCATATTTAATTGTGATCAATATACAACTCAAAGGTAAAATTATTGGATATCATCTTCTAGATTAATATGTATCAACATGTCAGTTCATCAAATGATTGTCACATAAATTCACCAACTAGATCACATGACAGTGGTAGTGGCTGGTATGGATCCAATGGAGTTGTGTCAGAATTCGAAGTTTACTGTTGCATCACCAACCATGCTATAAAGCTAATGAATGTCAACATCTGGATTAACATGTATCAATATGTAGATGCATCATATAGTTGTCGTCTAAATTAACCAATCAGGTCGCATGAAAGCGATAGGCAAGTCTGATCCATAAAATACACTTATTGACTCACTATGCTCATTCCTAAAACAACCTTTTGAATTAATACCAGAGCTTGTATGCTTATCCTCGATCACCGTATGCAGAATTACCAAGTGTCAAATATACGTAGTGCTCATAGTGTGACTAAATTCGTAGCTCGATGATCATACTAACAAAGTTTAAAGTACAATAAGTATTCTCATTAATCACATGCAATCTAATACTTAAAAATACATTTATTTCCTCGAGGCATTTATTCCAAAATTACCATTCTAAATTAGTAGCTCGATCACCAACTAAATTTCAAATACATTAGTTTATCTATGGTAATGGACCTCTCAACTTAATCACTGTAACAAACTAATAAAATGTAAAGTACAATTAGTATGCCAACTACTTATAAAGGAGATGGAAAAATAAATAAATAAATAAATAAAACTAAAGAGCTCAATGAACCGACTGCACTGCTGTTGTAATCAAACCAACTTCTGCCCTTGATAACTGTCATTTGGCTGATAAAACCATGTCGCAGATTAGATTTTCCGCCAGATGTGTGAGTTGTAATAACATATTTTTTATTTTAAATGGGCTCCGTCAGCATGCATGTGGGATAAGTCCAGAAATATTAGTGTACTAGTTATCATGTTGTAATTGTCACTGCTCTTTCACGTGTTTGTTAACATAAAAAGGATGATACACTATGATCAATGAAGGAAAAAACTTGTAGTTCCCATATTGCATCGACAATCATAATTTAAAACCGTATGCAAAACGTAATAATTGCTAACTACATTGTTTTGTGTTCTCTCATTAATTTCATAATTACCCCTCTCTCTCTCTCTCTCTCTCTCTCTTTATTCCTGCTCCAATCGAATGAGAGTGATCTCTTCTCTCTATACACCCACTAATTGTGCTACATAATATTATTCCAAATATTTAAGAAATTGGGTCCCATGGAGAAACCATTTGAATAATGCTAATTGTCACCATTATTGATTAACACCCGCTAAGTGATAATGATCACGCTACCACATCGACTTTAATTAATGACTCAACCAATTTTGACTATTAACCAACATTACCAACTATAGTAAAACATTAAATTACCATTTAGTGGTTTGCATAAAGAATTAGCAAACTCTATTAAAGAATTTAATACAATACTATATATATTGAAGAATGATAAATGGAATTATTCAATACGAGGATAGGATAAAAAAAAAAAAATCTTCAGCCAACAGAAATTTGAAAAGAACCAATCTTCAGATAAATACTATCTGATGCTTAAAACTTCTGTTATGTGATTTTTTGACGAAAATGTTAAAATAAAAGTCACTTCTAAAACTGGCTCATAAAGAAGGTTGTCAAGATGTTATAAACTCATAAATTAAGTCTTGACATAATGACACGGAATGTAAGGCATAATACAATCCACTCCTTTTGAAATCAACTCCACATTTACCCATTTTCTGGATGACATAACTAACAGAACTAGTCTTTTACTGGAGTAACACTCTCTAGGTCATCCGAGACTCACTAAATGGCGCATATAATTAGTGCACTTATGGTAATTGATGATCAACTCGATGGCATATTAATCGATCATCATATACCATTAGTATAGGTACAGATATTGACCTTTCTGCTCAATCACTCAACCGAACAAACACAGCCTAAAGTACAATTAGGATTCTCATTAATCACAAGAAATCCAGTACAATTAGGATTCTCATTAATCACATGAAATCCAGTACTCAAAAATATATTTATTTACACGCTTTCATTCCTAATTGCACTTCTGAATTAGTATGAGAGCTTGTATGGTAAATGACTTCTCAGCTCAACAACAGAATGAGACTTACCAAGTGTTATAACGTATTTTTTATTCAAAACGCTGCCTGTTAGCATTCATTTAGGCCAAGTCTTGTACCAGTTCTCACGTTGTAACAGCCACACCTCTTTGACGTGTTTGGTACATGAGGAAGATAGTACAGTATGACCAAAGAAGGAAAAAACTTTAAGTTTTCTAGGTTGTATCGCCCAATATAATTTAATACTATGTACCAAAATTAATTAGTGCTGACTGTTGTATTTTATTTTATTTTTTTCTGTAATTTATTTCATATATAGTTTCTTCTCTTTATAGTCAATAGATACGTTTCATTTCCTAGACTATATCGCCCAATACAATTTAATTCTCTCCATTCCTATCTCCATCTGAATGAGAGCCTCTTCTCTCTAGGATAGACACAAACTCTCTTCTCTTCTCTGCTTTCGCATAAAAGAATCCAAAGGTACATTTCATAACCATTTTCTGGACAGTGTTCTCTTTCTCTACATTTGTAAATACTTTCACACGAGCTCCTAGAAACGTACATACAAAAATGCGTGCACATACTGAAAAAACTTTTTATCTCTTTTTTTCTAGTACTCCTGCAGCCATAAGAAGATTTTTTGATGTGAAATCCTGTGTTTTCAAAGTTGTTATATATACACATGTGAAAAAATACATTTTCAAGATTGACTTGAGTTTTCAGAAGAAATAAAGGTTTTTACATGTTCTTTTGCACAAAGGGAAATCTGGTAAAACTTCATTTTAAGAATTCATTTTTTCTGTACAAGATTAATTTCTAAATAAATGTACAGACACACTCATTGCTAACAAAAAATATTTCTCTCTCAGTTTCCTTGTACTTCTTTTGCAGCCGTAAGAAGATTCTTCAATGTGAAATCCTCTCTTTTTAAAATTGTTATATGTATCGCGAAAAAAAAAAAAAAAATTTCAAGATTGACTTCAATTCTTTTAGAGGAAAAAGTCTTGTAAAATGTTATTTTGTGAAATGGAGAAGCCTAAAAAAATTGAATGTAAGAAATTGTATTTGTAGAAGATCAGTTTTTTTTTTTTTTTGTCTCTCTTTCATTAAGATTCCATTTTTTCCTGATGTCTGATATATACCTTGTGTTTTTATTTTGAGGAGGGCACTTAAATTTACTATTGGATTTGAGATTTTTATGGGTCCACTGAGCGTGCCCTTGACATGCAATGACTTCAACTTTACATAATTTTTCAGAGACCTCATTTTCTTTTCCAGAATTGTGAAACATGGGTCGTTCTGCTCATGACAACAAAAAACCCTTGATGGGTCGGAGGGCGGGTTGGTTTGGGTCCGAAGGCAAAATGGTTATTAGTGGCCAGGTCGGATTCTCAGCCCAGATTAATATTTCCTGTGCCAAGAGAAGAGACACCTATACAGCTCCTTGGGAGAGAAGACACATGTTTGTAAGTGCCTTTTTTGTGTTTATAATTAAATCATTCTTTAGAGTTAAAGGTTAGGACCTTTATTTAGTTAGCCATGCATTCATCTGTTATTTAGCGATGTATAGACATGAGATGATAGTTTCATTTAATTTGAAATCACCCAAAATGGCTCTTTCAGTTTCTAATTCATCGCTAAAACCAATTTTGAAATCCATTTTTTATAAATGGTTTCGATCAAATATTTTTTTTCCATATAAAACAGGAGTTTTACTCCATCGTATTCTCTTCATGTGCTCTGGCACGACTCCGTACATGGCAATAGTTTCACCAACTGCAGTTAATTAACTTTTTGATTTTTCTATGAAAAGTGGTGATGAATGCTTGCAAGATATCGTTTTCCGAATTTACTTGTCATAGAAGAATAAGAGTGTGAAATGGACATAAATACTTGCAAGTTAGGTTTTCAGTTGTTACCTACGAATCATTGGCAGCAAATTTTTGTAACATTTTGTCATATTGGCTATAGTTGTTTCTGTCATCATCGGCAATAATTTTTGCAATGTTTTGTTGTATTTGGCAATCATTGTTTCCCTCGTATCATTGAAATGTTAATGGCGCAGAAGGTCGTTTCACGTTTTAAGTATGATTGTTGTTTCTCTTAAATCCTTCTACATTAAGTTTGAGTTCACGGTAGTTTTAAATACTTGACTCTAGCTTCAAGATAAATTTATCTGTCACGAGTGAGGCATCAGACTCTTATATCCTGAGCAGACGAGTCTGTTTTTAGAGTATGTTTGGCTAAGGTTAAATGTAAGTACTCAATTTTTGGTAAATTCTTGTTTCTTAAAAACCTGTAGAGTCTTGCACTCAGACCATTTGAAGGACAAGTTGATATGCAATATTGAGAACTATCCATAAAAAGTCCGTTCATGTGTATCAATAATTAATAGATTTTGTTCATTTTGCACTATATGTTTAGTGATTA
This sequence comes from Fraxinus anomala, assembly GCA_903798345.1. Classification (NCBI taxonomy): domain Eukaryota; kingdom Viridiplantae; phylum Streptophyta; class Magnoliopsida; order Lamiales; family Oleaceae; genus Fraxinus; species Fraxinus anomala. The sequence continues at coordinate 12,023 of CAIGRN010188296.1, forward strand.
CTTACTTTCTTTTTCCGGTCCATGTTTATCTTTCTTAAAAGATCCTTGAGTTCAATCTCTATATGAGATAATTTGATTTGTATTCTTGCCAAATTTATTTCAGGAACTGGTATAATCTCGAGACATCAAAAAGAGTTAAAAGTTTTTCGTTGTGGGAAGTACGATTCATCCATTCAGAAAACTGAGGCATCTGCATCTAATTCATCAAAGAAGACGACGGGGAGATATGCCCGCATAGCTGATGCCATTATTCATGCACTTGAGATTGAAAGTGCTTGTGAAGATTTTGACAAAGATTCCAGTAATTTTGAAGATTATTTGGATTCAGCAGAGGAAATGTCGGCATCCATAGCATCAATTGGGCAGCCGCATCATGTGGTTCCCTCTTCAGGTATGATTTGGTTGAATTTATACAATTCAATCCGCAGTAAGGTATAAACAAATTCATAACCGTCAGGCAATATTAAATTTGGGGCTATCTTTCACGTTACTTAATGTCATAACAACACATTGTTTCACCTAAGATATGATGCTAACATTTGTATTAATTATATCCTTTATACACATGACATAATGTTTGAAAAAAGTCGTTTTCTGATAATCCAAAAAGGTGAGGTAGACCTGACTGAGCATGTTTGGCTAAGCTTAAAAATAAATTTTATTTATATTTAGGCTTTAAGTCAAACACGCCAATAGTGATATTTCTATTTGGAGGCGACTGTTGATAATCTACTTATCGTGTTATTTAACCTTTCCCAATTTCCAACTGTTTTATCCTTGTTTTTAGTTAAACCTTGTACGATTTGAATTTCATACATGTGAGTAGGAATTCCACATGCAGTGGTTTGCACATACATCTAATTTTATCGTCAAAGACTCGAGCATGTCTGGCTAAGCCAAAAAAAATTTAAAAGCACTTTCTCATAAAGTAAGTAGATACTATTGTAAAGTAAGTTATTGATATAAAAAGCCTTCCCATAAAGTGACTTCTAGACAAGCTAAAAAATGTTTTGCTAAAAAAGTTATTTAAAAATGCCATTTAATATGTTGGGCACATTTAAAAAGTTATTTTTTAAGTACTTTTACATTTATAGACTTGGTTTATATCCATGGTTTTTGCATGCAATCAGTGTATGACCTGTCAAATTTTTATCTTGGAGACTGTAAAGATGATTTTGGCTTGTATGATGTTACTCTCGAGGCGAACACGAGCTACCAACCGTAGCATGTTCCAAATATTTCTCTAATGAGCAAGTTAACCGGTAAATCAATCGTTGGTCACCCACTTTAACGTTGACATTTCAGAAACTGGTATGGTTATTGAAAAGAGGCCACGTGGAAGGCCACTCACAAAGAATGTCATGCCGCAGTAACTTGTCCCACCAGTGAAATCACGAAAATCGAAAAAGCACAGGGGTTTGTCGAGGAAGACCAGGAAATTTGCTTCACTTACGGGTTCGCCGGAGCCACAAGAGATCCCAGTGATCAACATGCTCACCAACCCAGTTGTGGCTTGCGTCCCGCTGAGGGTGGTGTTCAGCTGACTGAATGCAGCATTGAATAGCTCTATCTGAGCAATCTATGTTGTTTTCATCAAGAATTTTTATTTAATTAGGCTGTCGAATTTAAGTGTTCTTTTAAAGAACCGTTTTCAGTTAGGTGCATTGTATATAGTACTCTCGAGGTACTCCCTGATATAGATTTAATCTTTATAATCAAGGGCATAATGAAATGTTACTATTAATTTACTGATTACTTCAGGTTTGACAGATTTAATAATTTCTATCTGTTTTAAAATCATGTGAGTGTGAGTTTAATTATCTCCATTTATTATAGCTAGTTCGTTACTGTACCTCTTTTATAAGACAGTCGCCTTTCTTAGAATTTTGATCAAAATCAAGGGAGAAAGTACGAGGGAATTTTTGGTAAGAGAGACGTTGAATTCAATTAGTACAACTAGATATTGGAAAAAATATTTGATGTCCAAACAAAGTATACAATGGAACCCATTCATAATGTCTCCATTTGTACCTATATCATTTAAATTGTATTCATAATGAGTTCAATCAGAACTTATATTCAAACTTTCTTTTTCATCTTCAATGATATTTAACGGTAAGTTTTGTTATACAGATTTTGCTCTAATGTACTACTCAATTTATTTGCTTCTAAATACAATAATGCATGATTTGTTACATAGATTTTAATTCTTAATATAAAAAAAAATTGTGTGTAATTTGCAAGAGGAATTATTAAATTTTTTATACTACATTTTAAAATTTAAAATATAATGTATATATTGGAGGAATAGAAATGAATAAAATCAAAGAAGAATCAAATCTCAAACGTGTAATTGAAATCTATAAAAAAAAATAATGGAAGTCAAGCCTAATTCCTTGTTGGTATTACTAGTGTTGTATGACGCATGGGGCCGAAAAGGGAAAGTGAGGGATGTGGATTCTCTTGCATATGCCAAAGCGGGCCTCTAGTGGGAGGCTCGACATACAACCTTGGGAAGAATGGCATTCCATAGAATATATGACTCATGATGCACATGAATTTGTAACATCATTGTTAATTACTTTTAAATTTAAAATTTTATCGCATTGTAATGATGTTTTGAAATAATTATGTGATTAAAATGATATTACCAAACGGAACTTTATTGCGCATTCTTGAAATCCAATAACTATAATATATTATGAAGAAATAATATTGAATAGTATGTTAGAAAATCATTTATATTCCACCATTTTAATTATATAACCTCATTAATGTTATTGATAGTTTTACTTAACGAGAAGTTTGGAGTGTAGATTCAAATTATATCCATGGAGAGTACCTACTGGAATTTAAAACAATAATTTCTTTTTTTCTTTTGTAAGAATCTTAGACAGTTGTTCAAGGGAAACATAAATGTGAACGTAGTTTTTAGAAATTGAAACAACGATTATTTACTTGCTTACAGCTCTAATATTAAGAATACCCAAAGATTCGAAGGGAAGCGATGGGTCCAAGCAGGGCTTGGGATGTATGTTGGTGCAACATGAAAAAGTGATTGCCAATGCTTTGAGACAGTTGAATCAGTATGAGTAGAACTACTCAATGCATGACCTGTAACTTGTGACGGTTGTTCATGGACTAAAAATATGACTTCACTACTTTTATGGCTAAAAGTGTGACATTTACACTGACTACAGAAGTCTCAAATTCTTCTTTTTTCGAAAACCGTTAAATATGAGACGGAGAAGGTGGTTCGTATTCGCATCTACCACTAGTAGAATTGCCTATAATAACAACTTCCAAGCTCCTATAAGAATGGCACCGTACGAGGCTCCCTAATGACAAAAAATGGAGATCATAGTCCATTCGGATGAAGTCGTAGAAAAGAGAATTTTTTATCTAGAAATTATTGAAAAGACAGTCGGGGCCATTGACAAGATTAGGACCATAATAGAAGCAACACAAAACAGACATAAAAGCTACGCCAATAAGGGATCTGGTATTTCACTGTTTGTCCCCAACTAGTTGCATCTCTAGGAACTCGATACCCTACTTACTGTTTTGCAGTAGCGTCCACAGCCATTTAAAACCGGTGCACAACCAGTCCTCAGGGACATATCCTTCCAGAAATCTGCTATTATGACAATTTCTTTACAAAATACAACTCTATTCTTAATTTCTATAATATATTAAAAAAAAGGGATAAAAAAAACTGGAAGAAACAAGAAAAACAGAAAGAAAGAAACATGAAAAAACTTTACACCAGCTCCACACCCAAAACCCATTGTAGTGGCGGCGCCAAACCACTGCCAAAATCACATACCTTTTAGCATAGAAACAAAATACTGAGACAAAATGAACCCACTGTTAGACACACAAGAAATTTTTGAAAAAAAAAAAGAAAGTTGATTCATAATTTAGCAAAGGCAATCTCAACGCTTCGATTTGCCAATATAGAATTTAGTGATACATTTGCTAAATAATTTCAGGAACTCAATCGATTACAACCAGTGGTATTCCAGGTACATTGAATTATTTGCTCTGTCTATTTCATTATTTTGTCAAGTTTTTAATTATTTTTTTCCTGTTGTTGTAAGGTTGTTTAGGGAGAATTCAACAAAGTGAACTCAAGAAAATTAAAATATTTACTTATTTTTGTGTGCATTTCCGTGCTTCTTTCATTTTTCATTTTTAGATTTTGTTAATTTCATGATGAGTAATCCCCTCGCAGCACAGAAAATTATCCTATGGTTAATAAATTGAAGACCAAGTTGCTACAAATTCTATAAATAGGGGACCAACAGTGCAATTTTTCAATAGATAAAAAGTTAAATTTGATAAGATATTATGATTCACTTTTCCGCCTTTCATTATATATACTCATAAATTAAGTCAATGATAAAAGTTAAATTCCGTAAAATATTATGATTCACTTTTCTACCTTTCATTTTATAAACTCATAAATTAAGTCTTCACTTAGTATTGCAAAACATAAAGCATCATTACAATCCACACTTAACTAGCACAACTAGTCTTTTACTGGGAAGTAACACTTTCTTGGTCATATGAGATCCTCTTTAAGTGTCAAATATAATTATGTGCATACGGTAATTGACTTCTCAACTATATGATCGTATTAATCGAAGTATCATCTATATACCATTAGTATATTTACGTATATTGGCCTCTATGCCCAATCAGTCGACCAAACGTTAGTATCCTCATTAATCACATGCAATCTGATAAATTAAAATTCATTAATTTACAGTGTGTTTATTTCTTATTTCTCTTCTATTTAGTATGAAAGCTTGTACAGTAACTCACTGATCTTAACTCGATCACTGTAAGAGGCTTGGCAAGTATGAAATATATTTAGTGTACGTGCACTAACTGGTTTCTCAGCTCGATGCCTGTACTAGTCTAAGTTTTAAATACAATAACATCTCAACGGTAACAAACCTCTTAGCTCCAATTCAACTGCTGTCGTAAGCCGCCACCACCAACTGTGGATTAATTTAGTCTCCATTGCCACTTTACATGGAAGTCTTGGATATATATTTTTGCCTTGAGATTCTCACCCTGGTTGCCTCTGCATTTTTCACGCGCCGTCGGTCCAGCTTCATTAGCTGACACCTAAATGCCATCTCCACCCCACCATTTTGTTCAGTTCACACACATCTAGAAAGTCTCTAATTAGGAGAGATTTAAAGAATCCACAAATTGGTGTTTCGTTCTTCGAATTTTTGCTCTGTTTGCCAAATTTTGAAGATGTGGATTTGTTAATGAAAAAGAAACAAGTGAGACTTTTTAACAAAAATGTCACGAAGAGAAGAAATCTTGAAATCAATGTTTTTTTCATGGAATTTTGGCTTTCTTTTTGTTGTTTTAAACCTTGTAGATGCCACATTTGGTATTGAAAAAATAGGGAAGTGCAATATTTAACCAAAAAGTCACAAATAGAAGAAATCCAGAAATTGGTGTTTTCTTCCATGGATTTTTTTTTTTTTTTTTTTTTTTTTTTTTTTTTTTTTTTTTTTTTTTTTTTTTTTTTTTT
>CAIGRN010188297.1:529-13605 GCA_903798345.1 Fraxinus anomala
TTTAACCTTTATTTTATATATATATATATAAAAAAAAAAAAAAAAAAAAAAGCCTAGAAACTAAAAACCACCAAAACCATGGGAAAGCAAATTCAAGGAAAATGTGAAAAATGGTGTCACGTGAGGTGAAATTGGAAAACCAATTGCCTAGAAAATTTTGATTATCGAACAGCAAAAAATGTGGAAAATGGATTATAGGCTATCAAACAGTTCCTAAAGGTTATCAAACAGCCAAAAATTCTACCTATCAAACAGGCCCTAAAAGTTATTTTACCAAACATTATTGATTATAGGCTATTTTATCAAATATTATTATTGACTAGGCTTTTTTAAAGCAAATTCCCTGTAGGTTTATCTTCCTGTTTCCAAGAAATATTGTTCTTTGACCGTGAGTTTTAGGGAAAACTCTTGTAATAATAATTGCCTAATAGGTTTGTATGTAAAATTCATAGAGTGCTGATTATTTATTGGCTCTTTCTCAGTTGTTTTATTCTTTCTTTGACCTGAGAACTTGATACTCCAAGTTACACGACATGGTATATTTTTTGGCAAAAGCTAAGAAATAGCAATTTCTTTATGATTTTGTATCTTTCTTGATATTTGCAAATCTTGATTGTGTTTTTTTTTTTTTAATCACAATTTGAGAAGTTATTTGCATTCTTGGCTGGTTTCAATACAATTTTATGTATTTATGCGTTTTTTGTTAAGTTGAGTCTTATAAAATGACAAGTCATTATTTTTATTTATGGGTTAATGCGAAAGTTAATTTTTTAAGTTGGAAAAGAAAAATGAAAGGAATTTTAGTAAATCAAAAAGTTTCTTAAATCATAAATGGTACTTTTGCCACTATTACGATTGACAATCAAAAGAAAAAATATGATGAATTAGCTTATACTTCTATTATTTTACACTTTTTTTATTTTCTTTTTTGAGAAAGAGTTGTAAACTTGATTCCATACATGCACTTCGAAAAAAATTGGAAGATCTTTACTTATTAAAATCTACTCCTATCGAGCTTTTCTGGTTGAATGAATTTTTTTTTTTTTTTTTAATTGATTGCTAAAAGGATCTGAATTACAATTTAGATATCTTTAATAAATTTGTTCAAGAAATCATAAACTGTGGCGAGAAATTGTCGGAAGAATATAATATCATTATTTTGTTAAATAATATACCTGATACATATAAAGAAGTTAAGAATGCAATTAAATATAATAGAGACAATTTGATACCAGAAATTGTCATTAATTGCTTAAGAAGGAAGTAGAATTAAAAGCTAAGACACCATAGAAAAGAGGTGAAAAACTTCATACGACAAGTGGTAGGTCATCATATAGATAAGGTAGAAATTATGATAGTCAAAACAATGGTGAGTCGAATAAGAATGATGGTAAAAGAAGAGTAAAGATAGCTACTGTAACGACCCAACATCTGTGCCCATATCATTAATTTATATATTGTCCGCTCTTGACGGCTTGGGTACATAGGTTGGGTCGTTATAATAAACGTGCATTTTTTTTTTTTAACAACACAGGCTTTGTGCTCGATCGTTCTCTGCTTTGGGAGGGAATTTTCTCTCTTATCCTTTATGAATTTCTATCGTGTCTCCGGATTCGAATTCATGAAATTTCTCTTAAGAGAGATTTAAGTCAAATCATGGTACTAATTTACCTAATACATATATCAGTTCTTGTGACCACTGTTCGAGGTATGACATTAGAATATGATACATGTACAGAGGTCGATGATGATGAATCTGCTTCGTCATCCTTAAATCTAGAACACTTAAGGATCTATTTTGGGAATCACTCAGGAAAGACATTTTACAAAATTAATTTCCTAAAAACCTTTAAATAAAGGTTCACCAGTTTGGAGTAAATGGCGAATACAGAAAGAGCGGTACAAGCAAAAGTACGCAAAATACGTACCTAAAAAGGGATTCAAATGATTTTTAAGGAGGAGCAAAGAAAATTTGTTAGAAATGCCTTAGCGTTTATCGAAAATGAGAGAATGAAGAAAGAAGCTTTGAAACGGTAAGTAATAGAAATGGATGACAAAAGTGTCATTTTTATAGTTTTGTTGAAGGACTCTAGTTGATGGATCATGTCAAGGTTGATCTTGAACGTCGAGAAAAAGTAATCATAGCCATTGAATAAACACGGTCTACGTACCTGAAAACACGCAACAACCCCGTTGATATAAGCAAAAAATGGCTATAATCATAACATGTCCTTTCGTCATGTCACACGCAAGTTGTAGTTGTGTGTGCGATATCCTTTGGTAATTCAGTATTAAAGTCCTTATCCCAAGTCCACATTTTCATCACTTAACATAAATAGTTAAACTCGAACTTCAAGAACTATTTGTTAATTAATCAACCACGTTTTCTCTCAAAATCAATTAAGTCATACCAAATAGCCATATTCTAGGCTCGTTTGTCGCAATAATTGAAGGCTCATAACATCAAAATAAATTCAGAATCAATCAAAACGTTTTTAGATTTGCTTAACATAGAACCTAAACTAAGTCCTAAACTTCACATAAATGATTAGACTCGGACTTCGGGGACTATTTGTCATCAATAAATATTTTGCAAAGGATTTGTAGCAGGCTTATATATCTACTAGCGAACATTTTCAAGGCCAGCTAGATCATGTGAAAAGTCAAGATAACATAAGCGAGAAAATATAGGGTAACTGGTTTAACCAACTATTTCATATCAACAAAAATCATTATCAAAGCACACGTGAATAAGTATGTAAAGCATGACTTCATAGAAAATAAATGAAGAACACGTGGGCTAGTGAATAAAACATGAGAAGATAACACATTCAATTCGAAATCAACTAATCCATGAATTTTATGTGTCACTAGCAAAAATTATTTTAATTACCTCCAATGTCTCATAAAATTTCTATAAATAGGCATGTCCAGGAACTAAGATGGGCATGCAAATTTGAATATCATCATTTCAAATAGTCATTTCTCTTTTTGCTCCTTCTTGAGCATATAAGTGAGTTTAAGAGAAGAAAAATCTTGTTAGGTGAGAGGAATTTCTTGATCATCATTTCGAGGTCAACAATAAGTCTCTTACATCCCTCAATGAGACGAATATGGTTCTGATTAAAATTTAAAAAACTGCTCCAGAGGGCAGGCAGGTTTTAGGCCCATTAGTTTGTGCAATGTTTTCTATAAGATTGTTTCTAAGATTATGGTTAATCGGTTGAAGACAATGTTACTGTCCATTGTGTCCTTAAATTAGTGCATGGACTCAAAGATCTGTACAAGTACGCTAACAAGAAGAAAAACATTTCAAGTCTCTTGAGGTGGACAAGAAGTCATATGTAGAGCTCCTAGATTTATTTCAATATGATGTGAGAAGTGCATTAAGCATACTATGCGTTGTGAATGTGAATGACAACACTTGAAGATGTAGAAAGTTTTAGTTAAAGAGTTTGAAGATGTAGAAAGTTTTAGTTAGAGTTTTCCCTAAGCACAAGCAGTTACGATCGCTATACATAGGGATTCCATCTCAAGCGTAGTGCTATTAGTATTACATAATTGATATTTAGAGAGTATAATATGTCAAAACTATATTTCCTGTGCGAAATGAAGTCAAATGGAAAGTTGCTAACCACATTAGCTCAATCGATTTACCACTTTCGCTTACTCAATTATTTGCCACCACCTGGTCGATATGCTATATTAACGAAAATGGTATGTACATAACAACATATGGCATATGAACATACTTAATGTAAAATAGTGTCTACATTGTCTCTAAACCATTCATTTTCTGTCAGTACTTTGTGAAGCCAGTCCTTAGCATACGTTCTAACACTTTCTCCATAATGATGAGCGACGTTGCAAAACAAAAATAAAATAAATAAAATTCTTAAAAATGCATCAATAACTATAAATTGATTCATAATACAGTATAAATAGAAACATTATTTCTGACTTCCTAGGTTAGTATACCATTTAAATAATTATGTTTCATTTGTTGGGTTGACCTTCTGGAAGAGATCGACCTTCATTCCGTCTACATATGTTCTCCTATTCATCCATCTGCAAACGAAGAATTGACATGATTTTATAGATCTTAATAACGTCCTAATTCCTAATTGTCTTGGAGTCGAAGATTTGTATGGGAGTAACATTCTGTACGTATGAAATTCGTAAGCGTACGAGATCTTTGACAAGTAATAGTATGATGTATAAAGTATCGTCCTACAGAGACTAAACTTTATATTGAATTGTATTGTTTCTTTATCAAATTCGAATATGTGACACAAAAAGGATTTGTTTTATTAATTCTAAATTAATCAACTAATTATCTAAAAGTGATTTTACCTAATTATGTGAATGAATGTTATTGATGAGTTGACATTTCGAATCTATTTATTATTATCTTATTTCCGATTCTCGATCTATGTGTTTAGTGGGATTTGTGTATCTTAACAATTGACAATCCAATTTTATTCAGTTATCTCTCCCGAGATAATTTACACATATTCTAAACATGGCCCAATCATATTTCTATTCCATATTCATATGCAAAGTACTGCATTTAATTATATATTTATTTAGATAATTGCGCACGCTATGCATGTTATTCCTAACACCTCTTGTTCATATTTTGAAATTGCAAAGTTCTAAACTTATTGTGAATCTCCCAATACTACAATAAGAACCTAATTATCTAAATGGTGCACAAACATTTAAATAATGAAAAAACGGATAAAAGATCAATCAACAATACAAGTAAACTAAATTACTTGGTCTTTGAATTTAAAATTAGCAATAAGGTTTATCTTCATCACAGCACAGAGTAAATCTAACCTAGTATGGTTCTAATGATAAAACAAAAAGAATAATAAAAAAATTATCACCCAAAATTTATATGAATACAAAAAATATATGGACAAAATTTATTGGTCTTGATCTTCAATTCCAAGTAGTGATTCTTCACCTTCTTAATATAATTTGCCTTTAATTCATTGCTAGTTTTGACCTTCTCTCAGAAAATATAGTGAAGTGGCCCCTTGTTCTTAAAAGATTTTTATGATATGGAGTGATATTGTTAGAATTGGATTGTGACTCGAATTCTTATTGAGTATTTGATTGAAAATACTGTTGGAAGAGTATTGAAAGTTGGTAGTAAACTTGAAGATATCTTGAAGGAGTCTAAGGCGAATTAGACTCCTATTTCATTCTAAAATTCCCCATTATTGATTTTACTCATTGTATTGAGACTACACCTTATATTAAACACTTCATGTATTAATTTTTTTAGTATGTTAGAGATTCTTTGATTATAAATATGTGGTATACAACACATTGAAATTGAGAAATTGTCTAATTTGTTATTGGTCCAAAGATATCCTTTATAACTCCTTACTATTAATTATAGTGCATTTTCTGCATCTGCACATGGTTTTCTCGAATTTGGATTTTCACATAAATCATGTTTTCTTTGTGATCCATTATTTTCATATTACTCATATTATTTTCGTCTTAATTATTTGGTCTGATTTTCAACAAGTGGTATTAGAGCTTAGGTTCCGGTGGTTCTTGGGATGGCCATATTGGTTATTAAAGCGAGGTTTAAACAAGGTTGATTGTTTGAGGGATGACAAGTATGAAATTTGAGATTTTGTTTTTGGATTGCAACGCCAGAGTTTTTTTTGGAGTTGAAGGGGAAGCAACGTAAGGAATTGCAATTTTGTTACTCATGGGGATAATTCGAACAATTTTGTTAACTCCAATTAGGTATGAACTTGATGGTTTTGTTGTTCATGATTATTTGAGCAAGTTTGGTGCCCAACATAATTCTGTTGGAAAGTAGTTCTTGGATCAGTTCCCAATTGGTGAGTATGTCTAGAAGGGCATGGTGAAAGAGGTAGAATGTTTTGTTTGGAGAATTTTGTTTTCGTGTCAAGGTTGTGTTTGTTGGAATTAAATTTTGACCCGAATTCTTATTAAATATTTGATTGAAAATATTATTGGAGGAGTATTGAGATTTGCTAGTAGACTTAAAGATGTCTTGAAGGGTTCCAAAGAGAATTTGACTTCTATTTCATTCCAAAATTCTCCATTATTGATTTTGCACATTGTATTGAGATTTTACCTTATATTAAACTTTTCATGTATTAATTCTCCTAGTATGTTAGGGGTTCTTTTGTTATAAATATGTGATGCACAACACATATAGGAATTAACCAATTGTTCAATTAGTTATTGGTCCAAAGAGATCCTTCGTAATTTCTTACTATTGATTATAGTGAATTCTCCGCCTTTACGTTTTTCTAAATTTAGATTTTCACATAAATCTTGTTTTCTTTGTAATTCATTATTTTCATATTGCTCATATTATTTTCGTCTTTATTATTTGGTACGATTTTTAACAAATAATATTAGAGCGATTTTGGTATCAGTTAAGAGGCTAGAAAGAGATTTTGTATGTTACCCCTTGTTCTGTATTTATGCTTATTAAAACTTAGGTCAGAATTGCGTAAAAATTGATTTTCAAAAGAGTTTCATCATAGAAGGAAAGCTGCCCCATTATACCAGAATTATTTGTTGCTCATACAAGTGCCCCATTCTGGCAGAATTATTTGTTGCTCATACAAGGGCAAAGCTATTTGGCCTCGGGTTTCGAAAAAGTGGGCTTTCTCATGCTGGTGTTCACACGTGATTATACCGTCCTTGGGACCAACTTTTGGATATTGACCACGACATGAATGCTGTCGGAAATCATAAAGCAAAACTCAAATATTGAAACACCGTGTACTCAACTGACTTTTAGGGAAATTTTTGTTAGATGATACTCAACTTACATGTTTATTTCATATTGGTCACCTCACTTCAATTTAACTCATTTTTACCATTAATTGCATTTTATTTCAGTTTTACCATAATAGTTATGGATCTTCTATATGTACATTAATATTAATATAAGGGATTACATAATGTCACATAACACTTTATCACTTACCAGTTTAAAATAGAGTAAACTTTTCATCCAATCTTTTCTTTTCACATCATTTTATGTAGGGCTGGTCGTGGGTTGAGTTGGATTGGATTGGTTTGAGTCCAACCCAAACCCATCCCAACATTTTCAGTTTGACAATAATTCAAACCAAAACCAACACATTCACGGCTGAAACTCAATCCAATCCAAATCAACCAAACTCGGGTTGGTTTGAGTTGGGTTGAATGGTTTGGACTTGAGTCCAATTCAAGTTGGACCCAGTTATTCTTTTGTTAGACAATTTTTTTATGGGTCTAATAGTTGGGATATTTTTCGTTCAATTTGAACAATTTTTTTTTTTTAAAAGTTGGATACCATTTCAGTTTAGACCAATTTGAGTTACATTAAAAATAGTAATTTGCAAGATCTTAAGTGGATTAAAGTTGGATTAATAGTCCATGGGGTTAAGTTCCATTCCGATATAACAATATAAATTAAAAATATTGTAAAACATGTTAAATAGATTAAATCATGATCAAAATAAATACATTTAAATCAATCTAAATACATGTTAAATACCTGCATATAATACACATTGAATAAAATGAAGAGACGAGGCAGAAGAGGCGTGAGGTAGAGGAGAATTTTGATCATTATGTTTTAGGTCTTTGATTTTAAGTACTAATTTTCTTCTTAATATTTTTTAGTTTATTGGGTTGATTTGTGTTGGGTTTGATTGAGTTAATAGATAATCCGGAATTCAACCCAACCCAACTCGACCAAAAATTTGATTTCGTAACCCGAACCCAATCCAATTGAACTAAAAAACCTTGATCGATTGGTTCGGATTGATTTTTACCCAACCCTAATTTTATGTAATATCTTATATAAAAGTAACATAATCCAATAGTTATTTTAAATTTTCTGAGCAATAAATATTTTATTTTTGAGCAATCGGTGTTCGAGTGACAATATTATTTTTCTATTTAATCTTAGAAAACTTGCTATAATTTTAGATATAAGCATCCAAAATATCTTATCAGTACCAATGCAGGGGCAAATCTTATGCATCCTTCATTGCGTTTTACATTCATAATTTTTAAAAGGTGTTCAGTTTTTGTGTTTAGTTTTGCTTGTTATTGTCGGACAATATATTTAACAATTTTAACTTTTTATGAAGGTCTCGAACCAATTTTGCATAACTTTAAATAAGTCAACTCTAATCTAATTTTGAGATTGAACGATGTTAGCCAAGGAGAATTAGGTATTGACTTAGAAATGGATTGTTTCTTCAAATTTTAATCGAAGAACACGTAATTTTTAGATTTTTATTTTTATTTTTTAATCGAAGAACGAGTAATTTTCCTTCTCTTATAAGTATTAAATACTCTTTGATTCAACTAAGTAAATTATTAATGACCAACTTAATGCTCTTTTTTTCCATGTAGACATGAAACAGGGGGTGTGGTGTGTGATAATCTGGTTGTATCTAAACATTGATTATGTCTTATTTGATTTGTATTTATTAAAGAAAAGGACTCAAAATACTACATTTAAGTATTGAGAAATGACCGAATGAGTATCGATACTCATCTTCAACCAAGTATTAGTAAGATATCGTATCAATTAATTAATAGAAAAACTTATGATGAATCTCAAGATTTGAATTATAATTCTCATTCACGAAAGAATGAATATGTCATCTCATCTGTGGTCAGCATAAGATGAAAATTAGTACTTATTAAACCATTCCTCTAAAAGTACAATTCTACATCCTTCGATTTTGTACATTGTTTTCCGTTTGGATTAGAATCATATTTTTGAGTATATTATGATTACTGATTAGAGCTGTTGGTGAATCATTGAATATATACCATTCCAAAAATTTCTCATATACAATCTGATTTTTTTTTTCTTTTTTTTTATTAGAAATAAAAAATTTAAAGTGCATAAAATATCGAAATGAAAATCCATTGTCAAGTGGATAGGAAGTAGGTTTGAAAAAGACGCATAAACTAGTTGTCCATGTGAAACAACTAACTTATTAAATAGTGAATTTGTCAATGTGAATCGTAGCCAAAACATAAATGTTGTCGGAAAGCATAAAGAAAAAGTCAAATTTGAAAAACTGTTCAGTCATTAGGGAAAATTTCGTTAGAGGATACCCAACTTACACATTTATTCAATATTGATCATCTAACTTCAATTTATTCTATTTTGACCATTCGATTAGCATTTTTTTTCCTTTTTTTACAATTTGACCACTAAGACTATAATTCTGATCAAAATCAACTGTCAGTGAAATCACGCACTATAAAAATAACTCTAATCAAGAACAAGAACTCTAAATTTGCCATAGTGCATTTCTCTTTCAATTTGTTTGGCAAGCTAATTGCCACAATTACTAAATCGACACTCTATCAGTTATAAGAACTTACCATTAACTATACATTTGACTTAGTGCAATTATCTTTCAATTTGTTTGGCAAAGTAATTGCTAATATAGCCTATTTTTTGTGCAAATTAAAATCTTAATTAAGCCCTTGTTTGAGCTCTATTTTGAGAGGAAAAAAATGCATTTTTAAATAGTGATTTTTGAATCGTGTGTGTTTAAAAATTAAGAAAAATATTTTAATTTACGTGTAATATTACTTTATTGAAGAATGTGATTGTAAATGAGTTTTGAAAAAAATGAATTTAAAAAAAAAAAAAAAATAGGGCTCAAACCCCTAAAATTTAAATCAAAGTCTGCGTTTAATTTAATCACACGTATCAAGAGACTCACAATTTTTCAATCATACATCTCATTAATTTTTATCAAAATCTACTAAAAATCTAATTTTAATCTATACCAAAAGGGAGCATAATATCAAACAAGTACCAAATCAACATCCCATGAGGAAAATGAGACTTGCAATTGACAATAAATTTGCCTTGTAACAATTTTATATCCAATTTATTAGGCAAACTAATTGCTAATATAGCCCCTGTTTGCCTCCCATTATGGGAGAAAGAATAGAGTTTTGAATAGTTTTTTTTGGAGAATGTATGGTTAAAATTTTAAAAAAACTTTATTGGTTTGTATGTAGAATATTTTATTGTGTAAATATGTGGTGGAGAAATCATACTGTAGCAAATAATTTAATTTTTTAAGGGATGACAAACACACTCATAGTATCAAATCAATGCCAAATAAGCACTCCGTTAGTTACATGATTCTAACCATTAACTATGTCCACAGTTTCAAACAAAATGGTAAAATTGAAATGTAAGTATTAGTTGAGTGACTAAGATTGAACAATCTTATAATTAGGTGGCCTCCAATCAAATTTTATCTGGTTTTCAATTTTGGCTGACAGTGTAGCAAAGTTGACCTAAAATCCATTCCTTCTCTATCCAACGTGTTATGAAAAGTTCCACGCGCATCCTGCCTTCTTCTCTTCTGTTCACACTTCAACTACAAAAACCCTAATTCTCAAACAAAGTTTATCTCCAAAAAAAACAATCATTTTTCAAGCCACGCCTTTGAAAAACGCACCTTCAAATTCTTCTAAACTCTTCTTCCAGATTCCAATATATCCATACTTAAGTGGTCTTTCCATTCTTCTTCAGGTATTGAACAGAAATATATCATTTATCAATATGAAAGCCAAAGCAGGCAACCAAAACAGGTTTTTTCGCATCATTACTATTCCCGTACGTGCTTTGGGGAAAGCACGGGATTTTTATGTGAAGAGCATGACAGATTATGCAGACAGGGTAAGTTACAGCAACGTTATGTCGGGTCCGGGAACAGGGCAGGCGTCGACCCTGCCGAAGAGTTTCAGTGTCCACACAACGAGATCTTACGAGAATAGTGATATTAGTGAGCTCATCAGAGCTTCTTCTACGAGGAGTAGTGGCGGTAGGGTTGATCTCGATTCATATCTGCAAAAACAGATGCAAATGAAGCCACCATCTTCTGGGAGCATGGGAACGAGTGCTATGCCGAGAAGTAGAACTGTTGTTATGGGTAGAATTGATGAAGACAGGCCTTGTAATTATTTTGGTGAAAATAATGTTACTAAGAAGGATGAGTTAATGTATCCCAGGAGCAGAAGTCATGCTGTCCCAAGACAAACTGTTTATTAGTCCAATCATTCCTGGTGTAGACCAACTTTCACATTTTTCCACGTGACAACATACCGTTGGACAGTAGAAAATATTACAGTTTTTGATCCAATTATTTGTTGACAAGTTGGATAATGTCAATAATGGAGTACACAAAAAGGAGTACAAATGGCGTATTAGTCTGGATAGGGGTAGATGTTTTTGTGATAAGAAGATAAAAAGTATTTGTGAGGGACCCGAAGTGAAACTGCTCTTGCATTACTGAAATTATTTTTTCTTTTGTTTGTTTGTTGTAACTAGAAAAAATCGATTTGTACTAATTATCATCATTGCAAAGAATTTGTTCTTCTAAAATTATGAATTTTTCTTATGTTACATCTTTTGGATTAATTTCATATTTGATCACCGTTGTGCTATATTGTAACCAAGTATAAAGAGTAACTAAAATATCGTTCGAGGACTTCGTATTCAATTAAATTTCCATTAATACCAACTTTAGTTGAAATAGCGCAATTTATAGATATTGATGATGAAAAAGGAAGTTTTAAAACTAAGTATACTACAAAATTTTTAACTAACTAAGAAGCGTTTATGAAATTCAATTAACGAAAATCACTAGAATTTCAAACTCTCTTATACTCCTCCAATTTAATATCAATTCCATAATTGATAAGTTTTATTTATATTTGACAATTGATAAGTGTAATTTTACACTTATACGAGCCAATATCAAGATTGGACAGACAACCCCATATTTTAGTTTCTATTCCTACTCAACTTCTACATACAATATTATGTGTGCAAGAGTTTTAACCTAGTTGATAGGCTATAAATACAATTTTTATCATCGGTCACGTAGAGCTTTTGGAGAGAAGAAAATGGATTTCAAAAGGGGAATTAAGAGAAGGTAACGGATTGAAAAAGCAAAAAGAAGAGAGGAACGAGGAGCTGCAGATTTTTCATCTCCGAAGATACTGATCAAGCTTTACCAGTATTTTTCCCAATTTGATTTTCTTTGTTCCCAAACTCAGATCATGTTGAATTTATTTGTTAAGTTTAATTTCCAGGAAGAACCAAGTTATTTTATTCTAGGAAAATGCTGTAATTTAGTTTCAAACTATGATTTCTGTTCAAGAATAATTCCTATTGACTATTGAAAGAGGATATTGGATGATTTAAGAGGTCTTGCTAAAAAACTTAGAGAATTAAATTCAATTATTTAGATAAGAAAAGCATAGTGATGGACTAGGTTAAATCAGTTTCCTAAATTTTTTTTATTTTTTATTTTCTCATAGAATCTTCAATTGATAACTCGGTTATTTTTTTCGAATATTTCATTAGGTTAAAAAAAAATTTCCGATTTTCAAATACAAGCAATCTTAGTAACTTTTGTAAATAAACTGAGATTAATATAATTTCAATACTCGTTAAAAGTGAAATAACATTCCCTTAGGATGATACTCTTTTCATCACTTTACAATAAAACTATGATATTGTGCACTTGGAGTTTTGCATTGATCAATGATGAACATTCCTATTTTATTTAATAATCTCTATCGGGTAATATTAAAACTATCCTCATATACGTCTATATTTTTATAAAGGATGTGAAAATATGAAGATGTATTAAATTAAAAGAACATTCAATGAGATCATGTAAAGTGTAGCGATAGAGATACTATCGAAGTTTACAATAGTTGTTATTATGTGATATAATTTGTATTCTTTCTCTTGAACAAAATAAAAATCACAAACAACTTAGGGGCTGTTCTCTTTGTGTTTCAGTTTTGAGTTTTGAGTTTTGAATTCATTTTGTGTTTTGTGTTTTGAGTGTATGTTTTGAAATTGCTGAAAATACGTTCTTATTGTTATTTTGAAAAACCGTTTCTCAAAACATAAAAATGGAAAACGCGTTTACTTTGAAATTTTGAGAATATTTTTTTTATAATATTTTATTCAAGAAATCTAATTATTCAATAAATTTTAATAGTTT
>CAIGRN010188301.1:0-18144 GCA_903798345.1 Fraxinus anomala
TGAAAAAGAGTTTAAAAAAAAAGGAGCTTTTGAAAAAATGGGGCTCAAACAAGGGCAAAGTAAAAATGCTTTACTAAAAAAAAAAAAGTAAACAAAACTAGAAACACAAAAAAAAAAAAAAAAAAAAATTTCAAAGCAGAAACAAAACTAATTGAAATTACGTAAGAACTTAAAAAAAAAAAAATTTCAAAGCAGAAACAAAACTAATTGAAATTACGTAAGAACTTATCTCATTATATAAGACAAAAAGAAAAAAGATGGTGAATTTTTGAAAACCTATTTTTAAAGGGCCCAACAATGGAAAGACAAAATAAAGATGAAAACGGATTTTTCAGTTCACTTTCAACCAACTTGTTATGGAGCTCGAAAGACTTGTGAATTTGGAGGATGTAATTATTAATACTTAGCAATAAGATATAGCTCTTAAAGTATGAGCAAAGGATTCTCTGGTTTTGGGAAACAACAAGAACGGAGCACAAAACTTTCAGTGTTTTATGAGATTCAAATTTATGCGCTTTTGATGAGAAGCTATATTCTTAAGAATAATGCTTGATTGAAAAGATGAAAATACGGGCTCTAATCTTAAATTGGATTCAGAACAAAAACTTATGTATCACTAAATCAAAGTATCATCTGTCATAGGCTAAATTTAACATGTAAATAAATGATATCACTTAAAGGCAATACTGTCCCGGATGCTTGAGGCAGTCTATTCCATTTCCTGCCAAGAAGAGATACCTCTTTCAAGTAGATTTCAGAAACGTGCAAAAAAACAGTATCTAGTGTCAAGATTCCAACAAAAGTGATGATTGAAGGGTAGGAATGGAGGAGAGGTAGACATTTCCCTCAGTGAAAGTTAAAATTAATTAATTATGCATCACAATAAATGAACGAGCAAGAAAAAGCACGCACCCATCTCCATCAAACCTGCAAAGAGAAAAAACAAAGAAGATTAGACAAATTTGGCTATCAAATCACAAGAACTGAGAAATCCATTACAAAAAGTTAGAAATATGAATGAGATGAATTATAAGAGAAGACCATGTGAGGCTCTAAAGAAAATAATTTGAGAAAGGAAAAAGAATTACCAATGATATCCAGCAACTGGCGCAAACTTTGGGTTAGGACCGACCCTCACAAACTCACCATTCAGACACTCCTGTGATGGACAGAGTTTTCACTAAATTAGATTGATGCAGCCAAAACACGCAACTTAAGCACCACAAATGGGGATGATAACAAAATCAATTGAAAGATGGAAATGAGACCACCTTACTCATATATGCTACACTTAAGTACAATACTGACAGGCTAAGCCTAATTCCACATAACTTACAAATACATTTGATGATCTGCTAAGTGCTAAGTATCTATCTCACAACCTAGCTTGATATACCAAAATATTATCCATCCTTGGGTGTAAACATTAAAGGTATTTGTCCAAGAGCTTGTCAAGACTAGACAAAATCAGATTGCATTTCTTAAATGATTACTAAAATATAATGTCTTCTATGTAAGCAAACCATTTCTTGGTTCAATAAAGAAAACTTGTACCTCGTGATGAAAATAAAACAAAATTCTTTCATATACTCCTTTCTCTATTTTTTTTTCCATATACAATAGAAGCTAAAATTCAGTACCCAAATAAGTTTAAGAAACATGCCGAAAAAATATATAATTTCCATAAAATTGATCAAGAAACATACATACAATCCTTAACACAACCATCGAGATCATAATTGGACTCACCGGGAGGTGCCCTATGACAGCGAGGTCCTGTAGTGGAGGAGTTTCATCAACTGGAGCAAAATTACCAGAAAGATAATGAAGGGGTTTTTTGGGATCATGCATTAGCTTCACCAAAGCCCATTCCAACCAGTCCACGGCCTTGGAAACGATACCTTTTCTGGGATTTGGTTTCACCACCACAACACCACCGTCTTTCCTCTCTTCTTCTTTCTGCCCCATCTCTTTTCTCAACTTTCAACAGTCAGTGCCGAAATTTTAGAGCGTTTGTACATATAGTGGGTGGATTTCTGTTGCAATTGCGTGGAGAATTTGGTTTGCGAAAGTGTGCGTGGTGTGGATGATTTCCACTTGTCGTGATCTTTTGTCGGTTATGAGGTTCTTGATAGTTTAGGTGGTGGATTGGAGCCGCTGGCCATAATATGGCTAGGAATTTTCAACATATACGACCGTTGTGTGGCTCCAAGTTTTAGCGCATGTTTGTCTGTGTAAAAGTGTCC
Source organism: Fraxinus anomala (assembly GCA_903798345.1). Taxonomy (NCBI): domain Eukaryota; kingdom Viridiplantae; phylum Streptophyta; class Magnoliopsida; order Lamiales; family Oleaceae; genus Fraxinus; species Fraxinus anomala. The sequence goes on from CAIGRN010188301.1 coordinate 2,247, forward strand.
GTTTGATGACTTCTACCAGTATGTTCGGCCTGACTTCTTTGGGTTTGTTTCTGCTCTTTTAAAAGAACTTTATAAGTCAGTCATCTTTCTATTCAGGCACGTCTGAATAAAAACTGCTGACCTGGCTTTTTGCACGCATACGTGGATAAAAGATATCGAGCATACTCGCGTCTACGCAAGCTAATTCAACACTCTTGGATAGGTCACTAGTCAATAGGATGTTTCGAATTGGGTGTGGGAGGAGCTCTACGACGCGAAAAATGTTTCGGATGCAGCGATATATATGAGTGGGATTGTATAATAAAGAATAATAAAAAACAGCCGGCGAACACATTCAACTCAAACAATCAAAGAATGATAGAGCAAGAGAGGAGATGTAATATAGCCCTAAGTATATATATAATTGCATTAGTCTTCTAATGATACAAGGAGTATTTATAGTGTTACAAATGAAGTGATGCCTATTGGATGAAAAAGCATGTGACTTCATGTATTTAGCTAAATGTCCTATTATAGGCATCAATCTAACTTCACTAACCCGTGACACATTTAATGCAATTAAAAAGGTAGTCACCCTACAATCTAAATTGATAAGATTTGACGTATCTCTCATTAGAAAAATCAAATCAATCATTTGAATAAGATTTCATCTACATGAGATCTTTTGAAGGAGGTGGGCACCATTTCAAATGTTTACTCCGAGTTGAGCATCACCATTGTTGCCGCTTTTGTATAAAGGGCTTTGGTGGGAAGGGCTTCGGTAAATGAGAGCTTTGGAACAAAACTTCTCTTCTTTTCTCTACTTCACTTCAGTAATGGGCTTCCAATGTGAGCTTCGGTCAATAGAGCTTCAGCTTAAACATGAGCTTCATTTTACTTTCCTTTCTTAAAACATTGATGACGTTGGTTGTAGGCCATAGGGCCTTGTCCTTTATTAAGCTCCACGTGAGATGCCACGTATGCTTCATCTAGGGCCTCGGTTGTGAAGCATGACAAGAACTAGAAATTTATTAGATTCTTAACTAAAAATATGTATGAATTTTAAAGTTGAATACTATTAAGTAATCAATGCTGAAGGGGTTTTTTTCCGAAATAGTTGGCTGCATAGACTTTTGTTGACACTTTGATCTTAGAGAAGTCAGAAGATAAATATTATCGGTTATCCCGAGGTAAGAGATTATTCTTTTTCTAAGTTTGGCGATATCATAGAGAATAAAATTGTGAGATACAAATACAAAATAAAAAAAGGAAAAAAAAAGGACTGAAAACACATAAAAAATAATAAAAATGGGGGTTAATTGCTTGATTTATCACTGAACTTTGAGTAAGATTTTCAGGGTATCACTGAAGTTCAAAGGTTTTCCCATTAGTCATCGAACTTCAAAAGTTCCCCGTTAATTATTGAACGTTAATTCCCATTACGAAACGTTACAAGGTTATTGAATTTCAAAATTTTTCTCATTAGTCATTAAACTTTACAAAACATAATCTCATCAATCACTCAGTGACCGATGAGATTAGGAGTGGGCATTTTTTCCCAAAAACGATGGAACCGAATCGGAACTAAATAGAATTGGTCGATTATGGGACCATACATCGAGAACCGATCGGTTTGGTCCAGTTCTCGATACTACTATGAGAACCAACAATGAATTTGGCTATCTCAAATTTCTCTTTTTACTTGTGCCAAGATACACCAAATCTTTAAACACTAGACTCCAAATTTATCTCACGTTAAAATTTTATTTTTCATATGATTCTTCTTCTTTCCTTTAATGTGTAATCAAAATTCAAGTCTAAATAATTTTATAAATTCATAGTTTTAATGCAACACTAGGAAAAATTTATTTTAGTTCAATATTTCATAAAAATTCAATTTTATTGTTGTTTTCAATGTGACAGATTATTAAGAATCACGATCCTTAAGAATTACTAAAATAATTAAGCTGTTGTTATATGAATTTTTTTTAAGAATTAATTTTTAATCAAGATTTTATTGTTTATACTGTGTTTAATAGCTTATTATTTTTTCGCCTTAATAAGTTGATCATGAGTTTTGGAGTGATTTTTGTTTGTTACCTTGTTTAATAGATTTTTTTTTTTAAATTATTGGATTACAAGAATGACAAAGTGATTTTCAATTTGACAAATTGTTTCATATTTTATTTTTATAATTTTTTTCAATATAAAGAATCGGACTAAACTAGACCGAATCGGAATCAGTTGGTTCGGTTCTATAGTTAGATATGAAACCAATTGTTTCATTTCTAAGATTCTCATGGTACTAGGTTCGATTCGATTTTATTCAAAATTGAATCGAATCATACTGCACCAACTTCTAGGTGAGATGACAATTTGTAAATCGGATTAAATGTATTTTGAAATTAATGGAACATGGTTGAAAAACAATGATATTCAATTCCAAGTGAAAAATTTACAGAAGAAAAATAGATTAAGCCCTTGTTTGAGCCCCGTTTTGGAGAAAAAAATTTACTTTAAAATAATATTTTTTTGAGAATGTATGATTAAAAATAAGATTTTTTTTATTTACGTGTAAAATTATTTTATTGAAAAATGTGTAATTAGAAATGAGTTTTTTTTTTTTTTTCCCCCCTTTTTTAATTGGGCTCAAGCAAGGGCTCAAATGTTAAGATAATCCATTAAGAAGGCTTATATCTTTAAATAACATAGAGACATAACAAATTGTATGTACCTAGAATATTGAAAATTGAAATATTTGAATAAATTATGTCGTTAGAGAAAGAAATGAAATCGAAAAGAAAAATTGTTGACAATATTTTTGTATAAGGTAGCACTTCATATTATAAATTGGAGCGATGGTGTCGTTGCAATTCCATCGAAGAATACCAATGATCATATAAAAGGATGCAGTCTAATTAAAATTGAACTTAATAGAGAATTATGTAGTTCAAACACATAATGGTATATACTTATGCAAAACTAAAATAATAAAAATGAAGTCGTCTTATAATATGTTATTCAAACTCGATTTATTGAAAATGATAAGTTTCGACTAAAAAATATAAAATATCATTATTTCGTATTAAAGATTGAAAATAAAAGTATAAATCTGATCCATTCGATCATTACCATTTCAAGCCAACTTATTTTTACGAATTCATATTTTGTAAATTTAAAAATTTTAAATTTTCAAAAACAAGAAAAGAGAAGGAATATTGGGTAGTGGTCATGATCATAACTTTGTCACGTGATAGAGGTCCCCTATCACGTGAAAATGACATCAAATCTCGAAGTTCATTAAGTGCCGCCCAGTTTGACGGCGGCGTACGGCTACACCAAATTGTTGCCGTCGTAAGCGTGCCAAACGCATGCCCAGCACGTGCAATTATGACAGGAAATTCGTTGACAGATAAAAAAAAAATCGCAGTTCACAGAAAACACATGTAAATGAATGAAAAACTCATGCGTTTTTTGAAAAGCGTGAAATTGCAGTTATCCGTTCTGAATTCTTATCCTTAAAATTCTTAAACCTTATCTCTGAATAATATGATAATCTGCAACTTGTCTGCTTGATCAGAGAGAAAAGTTTCATTTGGTCATTTCCATCAAGAGTTTTTTTTAATATTCCACGCCTAAATTCAAATTTTTTTTTTTAACTTTTTAAACACACGCCCTCTTATGAATAATTATTCAAAATATAAAATATTTTGAAAAATAATGGTCACCATAATTCAAAATGATGGATTCAATTTTATGATCTAAATACAACAATAAACTAGTTAGTGACTGTAGTTCAATTTAAGTAAAAGTTAACAATTAATTTTAATAACATATTTCATGAGATTTATAATTTTCAATTACATATATCATCAATTTTTATCAAAATGTATTAAAAATTAATTTTAATTATCACCAAAGTAAAATTGCATCAATCTCAAATAGTTAAATAAGGGAGTGTTTGAAAAAGTTTTGATTTTTTAGTAGATTTTAATAAAAATTTAAATTTTGAATAACATGAAATATGTGGTTAAAATTCAATTTGATTATTTAAAAATTAACAAAAATTTTATTGGGCAGGCACTTGTTTAAAAAAGGTCATCTAGTTGAATAATACGCTACCACCTGGATTCATATTAAACACAATTAGTACTAAATAATTTTATACTAGAAGTTGTCCAGGAGGTCCATGTAACAGCTTGAGGGCCGAGTAAATTCAAATGGGTAGAAAGTAAATAAGCTTTCCCCCATGTACAGAAAACTTCCCATCGAATCTCACCTAAAAACTCCTAATGTGCAGGCCCCACCGTGTATTAAAAACAATTGTGCAGGACCCGCGTGTGTGAGTATTCTAGTGAAATTATGTGGGTTTGGTTTCTGTACATGAAGCAAAGTTCAAAATAAATTACCAAAAATCGATTGCGCAAAAAGTCCTCAATAATAAGAGAAAATTAGTTTTAAGCTCCATATCTTGCAATTAGTGTCATTCCGATCCCTAATCTATTCAAATTTGTGAATTTGAGCCCTACGTGACGAAATCATCCATGCGAACGTTAAAGACCCATGCAACTTAAAGTTGTATGGCAAAATTGCCAAATTATTTAGCGTCTAGTTTTATATAACATAAAATTTGCGTGCAATTTTAAACACCCACATTGATAGTTTCCATCATTTAAAGACCAAGATTCATAGATTTAAAATAGATTGGACATAGAACGCCTCTTTTAAAGATTATAACAACCTAAAAACGTGATATCTAAACAGTTTGGAGCTCGACCTTCATCTCCCTCGTGAGAATAAGTTTATGTTAAAAGACGAGTTAATTTCAACCACGATCTCTAAATTTTATTAAAATTTTCAAATTGTCATCAAAGTAATTTTCTTACAATAATAACTTGTTTATAACTGTTACACTAATGATTATTGATTACTCTAAAATCTTAAGTACCACTCTTAAATTTTAACGTGGACACAAATATCGTTAACTAATATGTCACGTTAGACAAAATTGTGTTGATTATAGTAAAGACATAAATATCAAACACGTTTTTTCAAAATTGTTCAATTTTAATAAACAATCACTTCTTGAAAGTTCATATTTTTGTTGACCGAATATTTTATTGTAAGATATTTTTATTTTGCATCGCTAATTTACATTGTTTGTGTCCTAATTGAAAATTTATAGTCACACTTGAGTTTCCAATATAGTGACCATTAGTATAGCTACCATTTTTGATAATTAAAAAAAAAATGAAAAAAAAGAACGGTTCTTTACATGGATTATGCTATGTGTATATAATTTATGTAGGTGTCCATATCCCCCTCACATGGGATGTGGTCCACCTTTTTATGGGTCCCACGGGTACGGAAGTACCTAAATTATGTACATTTAAGAGTTTTCCTCCTTATATATGTATATACATTTTGCAATACATTTCTGCTACAGAATCAAACAATTGAGAATTAAAAGAATCTGATTCTCCAGTCGGCGGTGTTTCTTTGAATTCCTCGTATTTCTTCACTTATTTTTGTCTCCTCCTTCATCAGCTTTCTTTTTCAGACAGGTGCGCAGGAATTTGATGGTCCCTATACTCAAAACCTGTCATAGAAAAGCTCAAACTTAACAATAAAGCAACTATTTTTGGCAAAAACATTAATTGCGACTTCATAAATTTTATTTTATTAACAAACTTTATATAGTAATTCGAGGATTCTTTAACATTATTGTCCCTGTAAATTGAAGAAATCATTCACATGATGCTCTATAATATACTGTCTACACATACTTAGAAACTTATCTTGAAATGAAAAACCTTTTATTCTATATTGATATTACTGAAGAATATCTAATCGATTAGTGTGTGGCAAAAACACTGTTCCAAAAAAAAAAAAAAATGTTGCTTTGAAAATCTGGTCTTTGGTAAGACTTATTTAAGGGCTGTTGAAAAAATTGGAACTTGGGTTTACTGGATCAGTATAAAATGGTTCCAAGTTTAATTTCATTTAAATTGAAAGGGGATTCATGGATGATGGTTTGAGTTTGATAATGTTTATGTTTTTCTCGGGAATCTTGATTTTGTAGTGTATATTGTTTGGACATGAATTCTTTAATGTGGTGTTTTTCAGTTTTTGCTAATTGGGTAATTTTGATTATTTTTTCCCATATCCATATGGGTTAAGTTCTGTCTAGGCCAAATTGACCCTTTCGTCCGTGAAAGAGGATATTGGATATGCAGATTGGTTCTCTTTTCTTTTTGAATGTAGCTTCATATTCATGGGAAAGAATGAAGAATCTTATTTAGTACTATTATATTTCATGCATAGGTTTACAACTCGATTACTTCATCTAAATGTGCTAAACTTGCCACTCCATGGGCACATTGTACTTTATCTATCTCTGTAAAGCGCATGGAAAATAACTATATCTGTCTTTTATTTTTGTCTATACACGTGTTAGTAAACTACAGTAACAAGTTGCAATCTTGAATTGGGTTTGCAGAAATTCCCTCCTTGGTGAAATAAATATTTTGTTTGATATGGAACATTCACCAAAGGAAATTGATGAAAATGAGATAGTAAGAAGTGAAGAACTCGTGAGGATAGATGGTAATATGTCTACCAATCCTATCGAACCAGAGGGTCATAGTGTGTTGGCCTCACCAGCATTTTGTGTGTCTACAAGCAGTGAGTGGCTAGGAAGTTCAACCCATGCCAATCTGAGTACATTGGAAGGTTATGATTTGAAAGGAGGTGAAATGTATTTGGCTGATACTGTGCGTCCTTCTACAAGTCTCTCTTCTGCGAACGATGCAGGTTTTGTGCTCGAGGAATTGACTGCAAGAAATTATGAGTATGGATCTCCTAACTCATCTTTTCTTAGCTGCTCAACCACTAGAAAGGGAAATAACAATAAGGGGAGATATGTGCATCAATTGGGATTGCATGGGCCTAAAAGTATTATCAGAGATAGAGATTTGATGTCCCGGAATAAGGATCCGCTGGCATTGATTTCTAGGGAAGATTTGCCAAGAACGAACTTACATGAGTCGAAACCTTTATCAAGTAGGCAAAATGACAAAGACTCCAGTAGAATATCTTCCCATTTGACTGATGGTTATAACAAAGAATCCTCTAGTAGAATGCCTCATGGCTACGATCGGTCTAAAATCTTATCTTCGTCAAGTTTCTCTCGGTTTTTCGGTAAGCAGTCAATGGTGTCAATAGAGAAGAATGTTCCAAATAAAAGCCTCAGAGTTTGTTCTGAATTTCATAGAGCAAGAATGGGTCAGAATAAAGACAAGCAGACTTCCTCGAGTAGAAAAGCATCGGATATATCCCTTTCTAGTCAGGTTCATTCTTGTGATGATGGCGGGAAAGGACTTGAATTGCCTCATTTTGGGATTACATTGAGAGAATGGCTAAATTCTGGGGTTTCCAAGATAAACAAAAGTTACAGGCTGCATTTGTTTAGGCAGATTGTGCAGATGGTGGATATTACACATTCTCAAGGCTTTTCCTTGCTGGATATATGTCCATCTTCGTTTGTTTTATTGCCACCTGATGATGTCAAATACATTGGTTCGTCAATGCAGGTAGAATTACCGAGTTTGGTGGATCGGGATATTACAAAGAAGAGACATTTGGAGCATGAAATGTCTCCACGTGGAAAAGTTGGTGTAAATCAGCAAAAAGTATGCCAGGACAAATTGAAAATGCATAAACCTCCATTCATCTCCAAAAATGGTGTCAATGACAAGGGTTCTGATCAGATAAGGACTGGCATCAGGGATATGGAAAACTCTAACCACCCCTAATGTACAGCTCGAAACAATTTTACTCATGAAGGCACGTCTATCCAGGGGCAGTTTGGGTTTGCATTTGATGCTGCTCAGTTGGAAAAGAAATGGTATACTTGTCCAGAGGAGCTTGATAATCTTCAATCAAATATCTACAGTCTTGGTCCTTTGTTATTTGAGGTGAGGATTATTGTTGATTTATCTAAGCATCACGTTCTTTAACTTTCGACTTAAATTTCCACTATTATGATCTACTCTCAGTATTAAAAGTAACTCCTCTTTTCCGTTCATTGTACATGAGTCTATCTTCTGCTTAATAACCGTTAAAGGTAGGAGACTAATTGTGAATGCTAACATCAGGTTTCTTGTTCTCCTTCCTTGGACTTGATATGTCAAAATGTAATGCACTGTGCAAATTTTGGCACGCCACATGCTTTATATGTTGGAAATGTATAGGTTGAGAATCATACAATGGAATATGTAAAGCTTTGTTAAATTGCTCTTTCTAATTTAAAATGACAACTGAAATTTAACAGCAGAGAACATATTCATTGACTGAACACAAAGAGAGGAAAGAAGGGAAAGGGTAACGTATCTCGGAACCCACACAACGTAAATGAACTTAAAAAATGGGGACTTGTGTGTTTTAAGTCATCTTATGATTTTTAACTCTGGATTTTATTTTTAAAAAAAAAAACGTAAGACCAAATACATGTAGCTTTGCACTGATACTTATTTGTTCCATCAGTTGCTTTGGCATTTTGAGTCAATAGAAGCACATTCTGCGGCAATGCTGGATTTGCGCAATCGGATTCTACCTTCTAATTTTCTTTCTGGATGTCCAAAGGAAGCTGCCATCTGTTTTTGGCTGCTGCATCCTGAACCTTCTTGTCGTCCAACAACCAGGTATGTTTTCTAGAATTGTCAAATCTGTTTTACTTCTTCTAGTATGATAGAATCTGAATTTTGTCGTAACTATGAAATGCCGAGACATGTAAAATGTAGCCAAGATTGCACACTTGTAGAAATTATCAAATGATAGTGGTCACAACTATATGTCCAGACTTATATTTCTGCAAAGATGCCAATAAAGAAGAAAGTTCCGGAAAGAAAGTTGATAATGTTGTATTTTAATTGCATGAATATTAGCTTAAATAAGAATCACATGCTTACAAAATATTAGTAAGTTATAAGTCAAACTATTACCATGATTTTCAATGGCAGCAAATTTGTTTTGGCATGTGCCATCCTGTAATGTTTTTCGTCTTTTGAAATGAGAGACCTAATGATAAACGGAGATACCTGTGGCTCAAAGACGTTTTAGCATCCATCAGATGATGAAAATTGTAGCTCTAAAATCATCTACTAAAAGAATATGCGGGTCAGAATGTACAAATCAACAGTTAACAGAACCACGCTGTCATACTACACTTTCCAATTGCAGGAGAATGATGTTCATGTGTCATATTTTACAAGTTATTATTGGTCGAGAATTCTAAGGGCTAGTAAAGCTTTCTTCTCTACGAGTGTAATAACATCTGACCCACAACCTAGGAGATCAAGATACATTAATGATTGGGAAAATAGTAGCATTGGTCCACAACCTATTGTTGGAATAGCAAGTTGGCCCTTTAAAATTAAAAAAGGAGCAAGTGTTCCTCAATCTTTTATTATAGTTCCCATCACTCTCCAATGACAAAAAGCGTACAGTTCTCCATTAGATCGTCACATGTCACATGACCCTCATTGAAACATCCGCACTTAAAATTTGTGGGAACCAGTTCAAGTTGGGAAACAAAATCTAGCGTCCAGAAGTTGGACACGCGAGGGTTACATGACAATTTAAGGGAGATGTGGATGGTTTTCGTGGTTCAGGAGCAATAGGTTGGGGATGTACTGCAATTTTTCCTTGATGATTTGAACCCTTTATCCCACTAAGAAATCATGAATCTATCTCCTAGGTTTCTGATACGTCAGTTGCTATGCTGCATATTTGACTGACAGGGAGCTTCTGAATTGTGAGATAATTTATGGATCTGAAGAGATGACTCTAGGAGGTGATGAGCCATCATTTGCTAACAAGTCTGCTGATGCTGAGTCAGATGAGTCAGATCCCTTACTTTATTTTCTAGTTGCATTAAAGGAAGAAATGCAGAATAAGGCCTCCAAGTTGTTGGAAAATATAGAATTCTTAGAAGCTGATATCAAGGAGGTTGAGAGAAGGTATGCTTTTCGAAGATCTTCAGACAGGATTGATGGAGACCACGATGCAAGACAGAAACCTTTACTTAAAGATAATGATTCATTTTGTAGGACAGATTTGTTTGGGGTTAAGTTGACGAGCAATATCAGTGCACTTGAAGATGCTTACTTCTGTATGAGATCCCAAGTCCATATTCCTGAAATGGAACGATCAGACAAGGACATATTGAGGAGTCGTGACAGGTGGTCTTGGGTTCAAAATCAATACCAAGAGCCAAAGATGGAAGAGAAGTCCGTTGATCGAGTTGGAGCCTTCTTCGAAGGTATTTGTAAGTTTGCTCGCTACAGTAAGTTTGAGGTCTGTGGGACGTTAAAAAATGGTGATATTCTTAACTCAAGCAACGTGATATGCTCTTTGAGTTTTGATCATGAAGAGAACTACATTGCTACTGCTGGAGTCTCAAAGAAAATCAAAATCTTTGAGTTCGATTCCCTTTTGAATGACTCTGTTGATGTTCAGTATCCAGTGATCGAAATGCCAAACAACTCTAAATTTAGCTGTGTTTGTTGGAATAACTACATCAAAAATTATTTGGCATCTGCCGACTATGATGGTCTAGTGCAGGTATGTATGTATTCAGTACTCTGTTCACAACTGAATGCTCCTAAATGTATGAGCTACTGCAGTAATGTTATACATATTGATATTTCAGGTAACCGTAAGAAAATGATTTCTTTGTTTTTCTTTCTAATTAGTAGTAAAGTACATATAGAATCTCTTCTATAAATTCCCTTATCTTTAATCCTCACCCTCTCAAGACCATTATTTCAATTGGAATACTTTCAACTGAGTTTATTAGAGAATTTCTTTGCCTCCATCAACACTATAGGTTTTATTCTCTCTCTGTGCTTAGAATGCATATAAAATTGCTTTGTTGATAAGGAAAAAAATGAACCAATAATGTTATGAATTCCTTCAAATTTTTTGCTAAGAAGGATATGAACTTTGTTATGTGCACCAAGCATAGATATGATCATCTATTAGCACATGGTATCCAACTTCTTCAACATCTTTGCGTTGGCAATGCACATCTGCCCTGCCCATTTTGATTCTATGACCTTCTATTATCAAGTTCTACTTTCCCATTTTTATTACAAATACATAGTTAGAAGGACATGGTTTTTCTGTCGATAAATTCTTTTATTATCATTATTACATCTATAATGCTGTATATCTGAAACTTTTAAGGTATGGGATGCAAGAACTGGACAAGGACTTGCCCAATACGTGGAGCACCAAAAGAGAGCTTGGTCCGTGGACTTTTCCCAAGTAGATCCAATGAAGTTTGCAAGTGGGAGTGATGATTGTTCAATCAGACTATGGAGCATCAATGAGGTACAATCTCTTGTACCATTTGTATACTGCTCGATGAAATTTATCATAATTATGGTCAGAGAAAGTTGACACTAAATTGAGGTTGTATCTTTACAGTTTACATTGAGAACCTTAGAGGTCCAAATGTCTCAAGATGCGTGTCCCATAAAAAAGGGAATAAAAGACGAGTAAAAATAAAAATAAAAATAAAAAAAGAAAGAAAGAATAGAAGATCCTAAGAAGAAGTGGCTGATAGATCTCCGGATCCTGAGTTCAACTTTGTGTGCATTCCTACTTAAACCAAGCTACTGCTGACAATTGCAATATGTTTCTCCATTGAGACTTCATTAAATAGTGAGAATGAAATGTTTGATTTGATTGCACAGAGAAATTCAATGGGCACAATTTGGAGTCCTGCCAATGTTTGCTGTGTTCAGTTTTCATCTTTCTCCTCTCATCTGCTGGCTTTTGGGTCTGCTGATTATAGGATCTCTTGTTATGATTTGCGACACACTAGAATTCCGTGGTGCACATTAATGGGCCATGGAAAGGCTGTCAGTTATGTGAAGTTTTTGGATTCAGACACTCTTATTTCCGCATCCACAGATGACACATTAAAGCTCTGGGACCTCAAGAAAACCGGCATAGAGGGGTTGTCCCCAAATGCTTGCTCATTGACCTTTAGTGGACATACTAATGAGAAGGTCAGTTTTCGCATACTGTAATTATTTATTTTCTCTATAGTAGTATAGGTTGTCCCTTTTTTTTCTCTGACTGTTTATCTTCCTTTTTTATTCAGAACTTTGTGGGCTTGTCTGTGTTGGATGGATATATAGCATGTGGTTCGGAAACTAATGAGGTAATATTAGTTTATCATTCAACATTTGTTTTTTTTGTTATAAAACATAGGTATGTACATATGCTGGTATAATCTGTAAATGATGGTTTTTGATGCGAGAATGTGACTTGTTACTGTCCTACTTGTTTGAATTCACAAACACAAAACAATGTGAAAAAATAGAAAGGAAGCAAGATAACACTGGTAACCATTATAAGGTCTTGGTTTGAGTCTTTCGTGTGTTTCCAATATCATTGTTTCAGAATAGCATAAAAGGCTTAGTGTTGATGCACAATGGATTGGTGAGATTATCTTAGCTTCATTTACCAATATAAAGAAGGGTAAATGATACCATTGGTCATTCAATTTATAGCGAATTTTTATGTTAGTTACCAAACTTTATTTTGTTCCAAAGTTGTAACTGCAATTTTCTTTTTATTTAAGTTTGATCAATTAGTTAAAATCTGTTAGTTTTTCTAATGGAATGTCCGACATGAAAACCTCCATGTTGATGCTGCCACGTCAGATTGGCATCTTCCATGTCAGACATCCCTCAGGAAAAATTAATGATTTTAATCAAGCGACCAAACTGAAACAAAAAATGAACTTCAGTGACTACTTCAACAAAATAACTTCCGATTAGTGTGAGACTTTGCCATGAATTGACTGCCTTGCATTGTTTTTAAGCCCATCTAACAAATAAATGTATAATATTTTTCTTCTGGTAAATGGATGACTCTGCTTGTCCGATATTGTCATACCCATTTGACCTGAATTATTAGCATCAAAGCTTTATGAAAATTGTTCAGAACCCCGAAATGAATGAATACCTCGTTTATTGCTAATTCATTTAAGCAGTTGATCTATTCCTTTTCTTTCAGGTTTATGCTTACTACAGATCTCTGCCAATGCCAATTACTTCTCACACGTTTGGAAGCATCGACCCAATTTTTGGACACGAGAGTAGCGATAGTAATGGGCAATTTGTTTCAAGTGTTTGTTGGAGAAGAAAATCTAACATGGTTGTTGCTGCAAACTCTAGTGGTAGTATAAAGATATTGCGTTTGGTATGAAGGTTTCTTCTCGTAGTTCATAAATAAGATTCATTTCGTTAGATGTTTCTTTAGTATTGCCTCTCTATTGGTGGACTTGAGTCAAGTAGAATCATCAATGATTGGTTGCAGCCGAGAAATGATCTTCTGTCGCAGTTCAAAGGCCAGCAGTGCTGAATACTCCACGAGATTGGCCGATACACGGTTAGAATAATTCATCCATGGATTTCATAGTTCTTAAACAGCTTTAGTATGGCTGATAAGGTTTTTTAGAAGCTGAAACATTTATGCCAATAAGATGTCGGAAGTGGTAAGAAGAGCTTTTTGTCATGAAAATTACCATACGAGAAATATACGGGGTTTAGGTATGCATTCCAACTGCAATTTAATGTATCAATAAATCATTGTACCAAATAAATTATGCATATCGATATTAATTGATGATGAGCGGAGAGATGGTCAAAGCTGATATACTGGTTTGGGAAGTCATATGCCAATGCAGACGAGTTCTAACAGTCTAGATCATGTTATCCACGTAAAATGATCACTTGGGGCTTTCCAATCTGATATGGATGGACATTAATGGATTGTTTGGTAGAGTGCACTGGAAAGTATTCGGTAATGTTAAGGAAACAATGCTTGAACTCTTTTTCATTGTCTGTCCAGTCCAATCACGAGTACCAGACATGTCATTATTTTACTCCTGTATAATATTTACTGGCTGCATTTTCATCTATTAGTTGTATCTAAGACATTTTGAAGTATTCATGGCATAATTGAAAAGACTATTCTGGGTCTGGGAAGCCGGTGGAAAGTCAAATTCTTCTTTATGTTAGCCTCTGAACTCTTGTTTTAAGTGGAATTAGTCATATTCCACTCGGGATGTTTCTTTCTTCTGTATTTCTCTACTGGGTATGATCACACATTTCTTATCAGCTATTGGGAGTCATCGGGTTTGCTGAATCTACGGATAAGATGATTCATCAACCTCCATGCCTTCCTAGAAACTTATTCCTCCACCCCTTGTAAGTGATTATTTTAGTACGAAGTCCCTGACATCTCTTGCTGTTTAGTTGAGGGCATAAAGAAAACTATCCATGACATCTCTTGCTGTTTAGTTGAGGGCATAAAGAAAACTATCTCGCCCCTTGCAGTTTATGTTTAAATTTAAACCTCTGGGACTTGTCTACTCCATAGTGAAGTCACACTGGAGTTGTGTTCTTCATGACCACATTAACGTCTTTACCTTTTTTGTGCAGTAGTAATGCAGTTGTGCGGCTCCCATACGCTTAAGCATCGGTTCTTAGAAAATAACAGAAGAAAAATTCTTTAGAAAAGCACTCTCCAAATAAATATGCCACGACCTTTTCTAGGAGGCTATCAAAATTCAGAGCACATGGAAATCAAGTGAAATACACAGAACTGATGAATCAATGTATGAAGGTCATAATTTAGTAAACAATTTTTCATTAGTAAGTGTTACGAATTCGAGGAGGTAATATGACACAATATGAAGTATAGATCGCATAAAGTAATAAACAAGAACAAGATTTAAAATAAAAACAAACAGGAAGATGAAATTGACAGAGGAAACTAATGTCTTGTTAATAACAACCATGAGAGAAAATACAATTTCTGCCTTTTCTGTATTCTCTAAATTGAATGAAGAGTCTATTATTTATAGGAGACATATTCAAACCCTAGAATGAACCTAAAATATGGAAATTAGGTTAAAAATTACGTAAAATAGAAAAAGAAGAAATCAAATCCGCAGCCCGTTGTTCGAGCTGGCAACTGGCGGGCGACGAACTCCTTGTTCCAATTTTGCTTGTCTCGCTCAAGCGATAAGCAGGCGTCCGTCCAACGCCGTTAATCCACTTTTTTTTTTTTTCCATCTTAGACCCTATTTTGACATCTTCAAACCCAATACTCCACAACACGAAGCCCTATACCAAACTTGAACTGGATTTGGGTTACAAAATCCAACAGTAAGCTTGTATTTCACCATCACAAAACTAATTGACAATATGTAAAAGATGCTTGTCGGCTTTGACATCTAATGAATTCTTTCATGATGATAGTGTCTCGTTTTTAATTTCAGGAGTGAGTTGAAATCGAGTGCTCGACTATTTATATTCTCATTGCCAATCACTTCTTGTTTTGAAGTCATCTCTGACTCGTACTTGATATCTCCTTCCACGTCTATGGTGCAGACGAACATCTGAAGTGGAATTTGTGGTCTAAAGCATCAAGTTTAACCTTCCCATTCTGGGAAGCTTGTACGATCTTCGACTCAATGTTGCTGAAGTATTTGGAGTAAACACTGATAGCGCAATCAAGTATTTGTAGGACTTTTAGAAATTTTGTTGAACTATCGACGAAAGAAAGAGATGTTGAGTATGAATCACTCGTCGAAAGTCAATACGAGATCTCTTGTATGAGTACTTTTTATTGTTGGGATAGCAGTTTTAATCCTTTCAAAGGCTTTATTATTAGCAAACTTATTGAAGTTCTATTGATGCTATCATCTTCTTGAGGAGTGAAGTGTTCCGCTTTAGTCACTCCTCGTTTCCATTAGTAAATTTAATAGTTTTGTTGGAGTGTCTATTGACATGGTTGGGTGTGTTTATAAGTATTGGGGTTCACTATTTTTTGT
>CAIGRN010188310.1:0-17349 GCA_903798345.1 Fraxinus anomala
ACGATTCACGATCGCCCGTGCTGACTTGAAATCCTGGGTCCGCCACTGGTTGAGAGAAAAGATTACAATTACATTACATGTAAAATTCGTGCTTTGGGACTTGTGAGCACTATACACAGGTGGCGTGGCACAAATTGGTCTGAGTTAGGTGTGCACAAGTGAGGTGCAATAATGACAGCTGGTTTGTTATTTGCAATTATGGTCATCGGGGTAATATTGTTGGACAACGTCCCTACTAGGGCATTAATAATGTGATACATATTATACTTATGTATGATGATACCTAAAAGTTTAAGATTATAATCGTTTTCTTCTGAGAACAAATTTCAGCTCACTAAGCTTCTCTTTTCATTAACCTTACATGCACATTAATGCAATACAAACAATTACATACAAGGGGAATATTCTGATTCTATCAACCAAATTCTGCTAAGTAGCTTAACAACTTTTATTCCCATTCCTAAAGATCAGGGTGTACGTTGCCTTGCACCATGGATTCTGAAATGCAATTGGTTGGTTAGCTGTTTCTGTCATGATGGTTGAATTATTATAACACCCCCCTCAAGGTGGGGTGTGTTTCTACCACTCCAAACTTATCTCTAAGGAATAAGAATCTTGAATGAGTAAGAGGTTTTGTCAATAAGTCTGCTGTTTGATTTGATGATGGCACATAGTTTATTTCCAATTTTCCTTTTTAGGACTTTGTCTCTTACAAAATGAACATCGAGCTTTATATGCTTGGTGCGTGCATGGTAAACCGGGTTTGAGGCCAGTATTCTTGCACTCAGATTGTCATACCAGATTCTTGGATCTATCCTCTGTGATATTCTCAACTAATTCATTAAGGATTGAATCTATGTAATTTCTGATGCACTATGAGCCATGCTCTATATTCAGCCTCCGTACTTGACTTGGCAACAACATGTTACTTCTTAGAACACTAAGATACTAAGTTATCTTCGAGATATACACTATAACCCACAATAGACCTTCTATCATCTAGACATTATGCCCAGTTAGAATATGCGAATGCAGTTTTGTCAAAGCTATCATTTTTTCGAATAGCAAGACCACGATTTAGTGTACCATTCAAGAAGTACTTGAACACTCTCTTAAGTGCCTTCCAATGAGCATCTGTGGGAGTTTGAAGAAATTGGCTCATTCTATTCATAGAATAAGTGATATCAGGTCTCGTATGGGCAAATTACACTTCTATACAAAGTTGGATCCTTCATGACCTGTCCTTCAGTCTTAGAGATCAACTTGCCTACTGCCAAATGTGTTAAGTTTGGTTTTAAATTCTCATAGCCGAACCTCTTGACTAAGCCAGTAACATACTTTGTTTGAATCAAGTACAGTCCTGTTGTGACTCTATGTAACTCCATACCAAAGAATTGACTAAGATTTCCCATATCCTTAAGAGAAAAACAATAAACTCCTGTAGTTGTTGATTATTGTTCCCTGTTATTACTATATCATCCACGCAGACCAGTGTAAACAACACATCTCCACCATCTGTTAAGAAGAATAGTGAATTATCTACCTTGGACTGTTTGAAATTCCATTTCAATAGAGTACTCTTCAGTTTCTCGTGCCAGGCTCTTGTGGCCTACCTCAGTCCATATAGAACCTTTTCTAATTTGCACACAAAATTGAGATTTTTCTTATCTACAAAACCTTGTGGCTGATTCATATATCCTATCTCATTCGACTTGCCATTTAAGAAGGCATTATTCATATCAACCTATCTGATTTTGCCAGTCTCTTGATACAACAAGTTTTAAAATAACTTTCAGGGTTTGATGTCAGATTAACAGGGTTGAATGTTTCAAAATCCGCTCCAAGTGTTTGAAGAAATCATTTGGCAACGAACCTTACTTTATGCCTCTGCACTCTGCCTTTTGAGTCATACTTCAACCTAATACCCATTTATTTCCAATTATCTTCATTCCAGATTTAGGAGGTACCAATGTCCATACTTTATTTTTCATCAAGGTATTATATTCTTCCCATATAGGCTTCTTCCAATTATCACTTAGCAATGCATCATCAAAAGTAAATGGTTCAGTCTCTACTGATTTGTCCAGTACCTGACTTGTGCAAACCTTTGATTTAAAAATTCCAGCCTTGCTTCTAGTAACCATGTGATGTCTAGCATTCTGTGTTGCATTTTGATCCTAAATGTTCACTTCATTTCCAGTGACTTCAACTCTTCATCCACCTTGTTGGATACCAACTACCACCTGATCAACTAGTTCATCTCAGCACCATTGTTTTCTTCATTTACCTTACCTTCTACTTCAAGATCTAGTTCTCTTTTAGACAAGCTTGCTGCAGGTGATGCACCAGGATGAGTTATATTAGCTGCACTTTGAAGTATTGTTCTGTGACTATACTCAACATTAAAGGGAATAAAGCTCATAGAAGTTTCAAAATTTTATGGTTGAACCAGTTTGTTTAGGAAACCAAACTTGAATGGAAATTCTAGTTCATTAAATACCACATGCCCGAATATTTAGATTCTACCATTTGAGCTTAGGCACTTATACCCTTTGTGTGAATCCCTATAGACAAGGAAGCCACACATTTGTGAATGGAAATTGAGTTTGTGTTTTTGGTGAGGTCTAAGACAGGGGTAACAGGCACAACCAAATGTTCTAAGCACTTTGTAATCAAATTCTCTTCCATACAACACTTGAAAAGGTTATTCGTGTTGGAGTATAGGGGTAGGTAGTCTGTTGATCAAATAAGTTGTTGATTTGAATGATTCCTACCAGTAGTATATGGGCATTTGTGCTTGAGCCAAAAGTGTTAGCCCAGTATCAGTAACGTGTCTATGTTTTCTCTTTGCGCTGTCGTTTTGTACAGAGGTATATGAATAAGAATGCCCAAGTTCAAACTCAGATTCTTAGGCAATTTTGTCAAAGTTTTCGAACTCTCCTCTCCAGTCAGATTTTTAATCTTTTTTTCCAACTTGTTTTCCACCAATATTTTGAATTGAATAAATATATTTANTTGATTTGAATGATTCCTACCAGTAGTATATGGGCATTTGTGCTTGAGCCAAAAGTGTTAGCCCAGTATCAGTAACGTGTCTATGTTTTCTCTTTGCGCTGTCGTTTTGTACAGAGGTATATGAATAAGAATGCCCAAGTTCAAACTCAGATTCTTAGGCAATTTTGTCAAAGTTTTCGAACTCTCCTCTCCAGTCAGATTTTTAATCTTTTTTTCCAACTTGTTTTCCACCAATATTTTGAATTGAATAAATATATTTAGTGCCTCAGATTTGTATTTCATAGGGTAGATCCAAGTGAATCTGATATGATCATCAACAAAGATAATATAGTACCTAAACCCTAAGGTAGAATTCTTTGGTGTTGGTCCCCAGACATCTGCATGTACAAAATCTAATGGACTTGATGCATGTGATGAGGATATATTAAAAGGAAATGCATGAGATTTTCCAAATTGACATGATTCACAGAAGACTGGACTTTCATTAGCTTTAGTGAACTTATAATAGGAATTTAGAACTTGACTCAACACATGGTTTGAAGGATGATCTAGTCTTCTATGCCAAACATCAAGCTCTAACTCTAGCAACTTGACACCTTTGGTTGACTCATCACAACTGGAATTCACTAAGAAACAGTTGGAATTATTTTGGTGGTCTGACTCTTTGGTTGTAAGGTTGGATTTAGGAAATTGACAAGCTCAGCTGATACAGTCCATCCTTAAGCATCCCCTGCAGCAAAATCTTCTTCGTTTGTAGATCCTTAACAACACAACAATCAGAAAAAAATTCCATAAATATATTATTATCATTTGTAAGATGTAAGGCAGTGATTGAGTTCTTCTTAATTGCAGGTACATGTAATAGTCTATTTAGTGAAAGAAACTTATCATTCAATGTAGGAATATTTCATTTTTCCAATATGATTTCATTTTTCCAATATGTCCAATTTGTAAAAATTTACATCACCAACTAGCAGTTTCACCTTACCTTTATATTTCTTAACAATATTCAGATTACCTTTGTTAGCTGTCATGAGATTGCTTGCACCAGAATCTGCGAACCAAGCTGGATCTTCAAGAGTTCTCGGTGAAGCCACATATGCAATGGAAGTTGAGCTACTATTTTGATAATTTTGATTGCTAGGTCTGCATCCCATGTATTGTCATCATTTCTGTTAAAACACCAGTTGGTTGAGTGAATGTTAAGTCCACAAATCTGACAAGGTCCCCTGTTTTCATTTAGCCTGCCTACTTTGCTCTACCTCTACCTCTTCCTCTTGTTCTGCTTCTGAAATTCAAGGTCCTGCCACTGTTAGTTCCTCTAAAGATTCTGCCACCACCTGAACCCATTCTTTGGGCGAGCTATACACTTGACTGGCCAACATTCACTGATGTAAAGTTGTTATTAACTTGATTCAATACTCAAGTCTACTTTCAAAAGTGATTAGTGCAAAAGATAGTTCATACCATGATATATTGTCCCTGCTATTAATCAACATCACAATGGGTATATATTCTTCATCCAGTCTTAATAAAACTTGAGTTACAAGATCACTATGATCAACTGCTTTTCCAGCTATTTGCAGGTTATCAGCTAGCTATTTGATAGTAGCGAGATATTGGTCCATGGTCATATAGCCTTTCATTGTCCTCCGCAATTCTCTGGTAAGGAATACAACCATTAACTTGTTCAGTATACCATAGCTTTCTTCCACTGCAGTCCATGACGTGTTTGAGCTGATGCACCCCATGACCCTTGTTGCTATTTTCTGGAGTAATGGATGAGAACAACCAACCCATCAACAACTGGTTAGTTGAAATCCACTTGTTATACTTAGGATTCTGAACCATCTCTATTGCTTCTTCTACACCAGTGGTGGTCTGCATGGTTAGGAATTCTGGTGGACACTACTTTGTACCAAGTAAGTAACCTTCTAGATTATGCCCTTTGATTATAGGCATAATCATGTTTTTCCATAGCAAAAATTATTCCTGTCTAGTTTCATCGATGGAGTTTGGGTAAGATTCATCCTAAATTGTGAGACTTGATTCACAACAATTTGGGTGGATGGTATAGTGTCGACTCAGTTGGAGCAGACTGGTTGCCTGTATTGGTGTTAGCCATAAAGGCTCTGATACCAAGTTTAAGATTAGAATCGTTTCTTCTGAGAACAAATTTCAACTCACAAAGCTTCTCTTTTCATTCACCTTATATATACATTAATGCAATACAAACAATTACGTAGAAGGGGAATATTTTGATTCTATCAACCAAATACTGCCAAGTAGCTTAGCAGTTTATATTCCCAATCCTAAAGATCAGGGTGTACGCTGACATGCACTATGGATTCTGAAATGCAATTGGTTGGTTAGTTGTTGCTGTCATGTTTGTTGAATTATTCTAACACTAAAGAGTGTCTAATAATAAATAAAATTCAACGCTCGTTTATGCTATTATCTTAAATTTCAAATTAAAATGTTATTAGTTATATCATTATATTTTCTCTAGGCGTAAGCCTTGAATTTTCTACTTTTGCTCTGTCGAAAACTCTAAGCCATTTGAAACTCTAGAACAAAGAATTTAGGTTCAAAATAAGTACACTAATGCAAACTATACATGTTTGTGCATCAAATATTGGAGTTACACGAAATTATTTTGAAATTGACTCGCAGTGAGAACAAGCTCAAATCCATTAGGTCAAGTACAAATTTGTAAGTCGAAATGAGTGTTTTAAAAGATGGATCTTAGAGGACCTAAGCGTAAGGCATGAAGAAAAATCCCCACATATGGAGAACATGTGAAAAATGTGATCAATTTTATTTTTAACCACTTAACGCGGACCTAGCGCCAAAAGGCAAACACTTTTTTCCCCACTTTTTCTCCTTTTTAAGGTTAAATAAATAAATTAAATAATTTTTAATAGTATTATTTTAATTAAATAATGGTCTTATAAAAGTAATTACAATTGTCTTAGAATAATTAAAATAATAGTAACATAAAAAAGTTATTACGCTCAAACTTATAAGTTTAAGACTTCATTTTGTTGTATTGTCACGTCTCATATCTTACAAAACCTATCTCGTAATGGGCGACCTTATTTCATGTAATTGAGAGTTCACAGTTGAAAGAGGTTTGGGCTCATAGTTACAAGTACACAAATGCTTGATATTGACCTATTAAGTTTCACCTTTCAAGAAATAATAATTTATCAACCCTACTATTGGGCCAGACTCAGAGCCAAACCCAAAAAGCCTGGCCAAGAAACATTTTCCATAATTTATTTGCTGAAGAATAAATTCAAAAGAAGTTACTTGATTAAAAATCTCTTTTTGACCGATGATCATCGCATCTCGTAGGAAGTGAAATTATAATTAAACGGGCGAGCACCCAGAGATATAAAATCGGTGCAATTAAGCACAAGTTTGCATCGTTGTCTGTCAATGAGATCGACGACATCATGAAGATCGACGAAAATCGAGAAAATTGACGAATATTATGATTTAACATAATTTTGTATATAATTGTATTTATCATATTTAGTTTGATTACATCTACTATATTTATATAGAAACCATAATTGTATAAAGTAACACTGTTCCTATATAATGCTAGGAATCCTTTAAGGGAAATCATTCAGTCAAAAAGTTTGTCATTGTATCCGAGCCTACCTAGTGGACTTTATGTTGAATCCTCGATTTTCATTAGGCATAACTGAACCTCTCAAGCGTGAGTTTCTTGAAATGGTCAGTGGTTAACTGAATTTTTGTCAACGTGTGACTATTTGGTGCGTTGAGTGTGGTGCAGTTCCTGTTAGGTCTAGTCGTCAGGTGGATCGATCCAAGTATTTTAATACCGTAACCACCTATTATACTTTGAATATGTTGTATGTGGAATCATTCGGGTCCTTGTAAATACTATAACAAAACCCAAATCCAAACAGTCGATTTCGATTCTACCCATAATATTTTTTTATATACATTTAGGCCCTTTATGTATATATATTTAATACCCTACTACTCGAAAATATTTGTAAAATGGAGAAAACTCAATTAAGAAATCTTCAAAAACAAAAATAATAGATACTAAAAATCACGAAAACAAAATAAAAAATAATACATAAAAAATTAAATTATAATTTGAGAAAATAATTATTTTTTCTTAATAAATCTTATTCGATCCATAAGCGAGGCATATTATAACATATAATTTAATTATGAACAATGCTTAAATTCTTCTGCTTTTAAAAAAACGGATATAAAAAAATAAATTAGATATATAAGTACGTAGTATCAAAAAGTTACGTCCACGTATTGAACTTGCTCCATTTGAATAAAAAACAAAAAAAATTATATTTGAAATGAGAACCACGAACTTAAGATAACAAAAATGTATACCACGACACAAACACTGAATATATCAAGTTAGATTTTTATTCATTATAAAAATATTAAAAAATCACTTAAGGTTATAAACAATTCAAGAAATTAAAAAGCTCGAATTGTAAAGAATGAATATTTTGATTCATCACTTTATGCCACAACAGTTAAAGTCTAAAGTTTTAGACTAATTACTACCTAAACTATGATTTTTGGGTTATATATATATTTTTTATCTAGCCTATAAATTGTAAATAAAAAATTATATAAAAATCGGTTCTACTCAAGTATTCACGATTTTGGTTTAGGAACCAAGAATTAAATCGAACCCAGTCGGTTATTGGTTCTTGGTTTCGGCTCCTAATTTATTTTTTGGGTTTCAGTTTCGATTCGAATGATTCGATTCCGATAAAAATGCCAAGACCTAGTTCCTACCATCCCAAACCTATTTTGATCTCCCTAGTATCTATCTCTGTTTTACCCTTCCCTCTCTTCATTGTTAACACAAAAAATGAAAAAAAGAAAAAAACCTTTTAAGTTCTTTTGTATCGGTCCACAAATTGATGCTCTTGATCATCTGTATCAATTTGAAGAGGGATGTCAACGAGATCGATATAGAATATGAAGATTGATGAAGATCAAGAAAATTGACGAAGATTATGACTTAATATAATTATGTATATAATTGTATTTATCATATTTAGATTGATACCATAGTTGTATAATGTTAGAAATCCTTCAAGGGATTCCATCAAAAAGTTTGTCATTGTCTAGCTAGCCTATCAAATTATGCGAAGTTGAGGCAAGAAAATATGTTTGCTACATAAAAAAAGGATGTTAAATTTTGTGAGAGAATCATTATTGATGATAAATTTCAATGAAACTGAAATTTCCCCATGAATTTGGATGAAAAAATAAAATGAATAACTAAAATGAACTCCTAATAAATAAATAGGTCGGTTAGATATAAAATTTGAAACATCTTCTGTTTTGATACTATATTGAACCAGAAATAAATTTATTTATTTCAATTTTGCCGTTTCAACAAGTTGTGGTGTCCTCTCCTTTATTACTTGTGATTAGTTTTAAAGACTCGGGAACTTGTCCTTAGTAAAACCCACTTTTGGCAATTTGATACAGGTTATTTTTTTTTTTTTTCAGTAACAAGAAGTGGAACAAACAATGTTAAGGCTGATTTGTTAATGTTGAGTGTTTGCATACTAAATACTTCAAAAGTATCGCTTTGAAATAGTATCATTGAAGACTTCCGAAGACCATTTCTCTTATTATTATAGAATATAGTGTTGTGTTGCTTCAAGCAAATGAACTGGTTCAATGGCATTATATTTAGAACTAGTTGAAGGAAACCATTAAAAGGTTTGCCACTTAAATAAATAAAAACTATTCAAACATATTGATTTGGAATCTGTCAACAAAAATTCCTATATATATCCCCATAGCCTCAAGAACATCCATCAAATCAATTGAATACACAGTATTTTGCTAAATCATTGTAGAGAGAGAGAGACCAAAAAATGGGTTCATGTTATGTAGTCTTTACTTGTCTCTTGATCTTATTCGTGACAAACACTGCCCTAGCTCAAAACACTATACAAGACTATCTTGCTGTCCACAATGCAGCTAGAGCTCGTGTGGGTGTGGGTCCCATGAGATGGGACGGGAAATTGGCCACCTATGCTCGCAATTATGCTAATAAAATTAAAGGTCGATGTCTATTTCAGCATTCAAACGGTCCATATGGCGAGAACCTTGCCTTGGGTACCACCATGACTGGCCGTCAGGCCGTAAATTTGTGGGTGGCTGAGAGAAAAGATTACAATTACAGGTTGAATTCGTGCTCGGGAACTTGTGGACATTACACACAAGTGGTGTGGCGCAAATCGGTCCTGCTTGGATGTGCACGAGTGAGGTGCAACAATGGCAACTGGTTCGTAATTTGCAATTATGGTCCTCGGGGCAACATTGTTGGACAGCGTCCTTACTAGGACATTAATAATGTGAAACATAGTAATATGTTATGTATAAGGATACCAAAAGAGTGTCTATTAATAAATAAAATTCAACATATAGAATAAGAAACATACAATGTCGTTTGTGTTGTTGAATTAAATGTCAATTCAAATGTTGTTAATTGCATCATTTATATATTCTCTAGCTTATGTTATACCTTTTTTCCTGTTGCGGAAATTTTTTAGAGAAATTTTAATTTCAAGCTCAGTTATTCAACCAAACAAACATCAACCGAGGAGGTTTCGATCCACAACTTCTACACTTTGGTTGCCACAAGCTTTCACCCTACAAAGGAGACAATTGATTATTGGTTTGCAAGTCACAAAGGAAGAGAGAATAGAGAAGCAATTGGAACCTCAAGGAAGAAAAACCAAAACCTTAACGTTTTCTCTCATTCCACAAACCAACATACAAAACGGCTACAGGCAAAATGGCAAGTATATAGATTTAGGTTGGAATCAATGTTGGGCCAAGACTCAAGCAAATGGGCTAACACTTAAAACCAAGAAGAAATTATAAAAAACCAGGTATTTAAAGATTGCTTTTTAAAAATTAGGTTTAAAATGTATTTATGCAAAAATCAGGTAATATATTAAAACCCTAATTAATAACCCTAATTCACTAATCTTCCCATCTCCATTTCTCTCGTCTCTTTCTCTCTCTCTCCTAGAGCGGCGCCCTCTCCTCCCTCTCTTCTTCCCTACTCTCTTTCTCTCGTCTCTATCTCTCTGTCTCTCTGCGAGCGGCGCTGCAATGAGCGATCGCAAACCGATGAAGACGTTCTTAGGCACGGAGAAGCCGCGCATAATGACTCTACACAGATCGACGGTGGTGGTTGTTCATCGTCGTTGAGCGCGACTTCTTCGTGCCTGATCGACATGTGTTGTTGTGGTGCTCAGATAATGATTGCTTCCACGCTTAACTGTGCAGCAGCGCTTGGCAGAGAGTCTGTTGACGCTGCCATTATTCTTATTTTTATTTTTATTTTTTTTGTGGTGGTGGTGTTTGCGTCGGGGTGTGGAGGTGGTATTGATGTTGGTTGTGTTGTGTTGTGGTGCAGATGTGGTGTGATGGGTTGGTGGGTTCAGATCGGGTTGGTGGTGGTGGTGATAGTGTGGGGTTGGATGCTGTGTGTGCTGTGGGTGCGATTCTCTTCACCGGTAGTTGAAACATTGATGGCGGGTTGTTGGTGGTGGTGGTAAGGTGGTGATGTTGTGGATTGTTGGTGGTGGTGGTCGCGGCGACGACGACGACTACATGATGAAAGTGTTTTGTCACAACTATTTGGTTAATTTGTGACCAAGTATTGGTGGTAGATTGGGATCAAGGTTGGGTTTTTAGTATTTGTGACCAACTATTTGGTTGTCTGTCACTAACTGTTAGACCGTGAACTTAAAATTTGATAATTTGTGACTAAAAAAAATAATTTGTGACAAAAAATTTGAAAATATGTCACCGATAAATAAACTGTGACGTATAATTTTTTTGATTTGTGACCTATAAATTTTTTGATTTGTCATATCGAAATAATCTATGACCAATTATTTGATAATATGTGACCAAAAAAAAAATTGTGACCTATAATTATGTATCTGTGATCATTAATTATATAATTGTGACTTTATTATAATTAATTAATAAAAATATTTTTAATTAATAAATAAATTCCTAATTTTTGCATTTTTAAACTTAAAACTTGAAAATTGAATTGGTGATACTTTAACACCTAATTTATGATTTTTTTCCCTAAAACCAAGGCAATTCATAAATGGGCTATACAAATCACCAACTAATGACCCAACTTGGACCATCCAAAAATATTGAGCCACGAGCAATATTACCTCAATTAAATTGCTTCAAGGCCCAAGTTGTTTTTAGATCGAGCCATCACTAAGGTGTCAATACAGAATAATCCGACATCGTTTAACATCATCGTCTGGATATATTGGGTATCAAAACCCAACATTTCTGATAAAACAAATCGAGATGTTTGAAACTTTAGAACAAGGAATTGAAGTACGTACATATATCGAAAGAGTTAATTTTACCAGGAGTTTGTGCGAAATTTCTAGTTGATCGTTAAGGGTTTTTTTTTTCCCCATTGATTCACTAAAGTTTATAATATTTTCACTACATCGGTCACTCGATTATTGAAATACAAGTCATAGAAAACGTTTATTGACCATTTCTATTGAGCTACTATAGCATTTTGTGTTGCTTCAAAGAGCGAACAAGAAATTTTTATACTAACCACACAAAGCAGACAGTAAAACAAATTTCTACAATTAAAAATCGTTTAAACATTTTTAATTGTAATTTGGACGAGGAATTTGTCAACAAAATCTCCTGTATATGCCCCTGTGTCGTCAAGAACATGCATCAAATCAAATTGTGCTCCTAATATTCTGCTAAAACATCGTGTGCGGAAAGAATAAAAAATGGGGTCATGTTCTTTACTCTTTTAATTGTCAAATAATCTTATTCACCATAATTCCACTCTAGCACAAAATAGTATACAAGATTACTGGAGGAACATAGCTTGAACGTCACTGAACGCAGTTAGGTGTATGAGTACTTTCCGATGACTCATGCGTAATTTTTTACGTATTGCTGAAACTAATACATTAAATTATTAGTTTGGATACTATGTCCATACGCTGTAGGGTAAAGGCCATGGCAAATGGAAGTAGATTGAAGTTGTGTTTCTGTACTGATGAACCACTTTTGAAATTTTTACTGAAGTTAAGTTGACTTTAATTTTGTCGAGAATATTACAGAATATTTGATAAATAAATGTTCAGGGAACTGGCTATGACCCTATGCATGGTGAATGACATCTCATAATATAAATTGACAGTATTTAAAATCTTTAACTGAAGGTTGAACGATTGTGGCCAGGCATTTATACTCATCCCATTATGTAAACAAACACAATAATTGATTCACCACAAAGAAAGCAGAAAGATAATCTTAGCCTGGTTTGATTTTAATTTTTTGAGAAGTGATTTTTTGAAAAGTGATTTTTTTCTTTTAAAATGTGTGGCTAAAAAATAAGAAGCTAAATGTCTCATGCAAAATTATTTTATTGAAAGGAATATGTCGTTGAAAATGAGTTTGATTGAAAAAATTAAAACGAACAAGGGCTTAGTAACCGAGAGAAGTCGAGAAAACAAAATAAGAAGTTAAAAACTAAAATCCTAGCTCAGAATAGGAGAGAAGAAGTGGCAATCAATTTTTACCATTGCCTAGTAATGTGAAGAAGGATTCGTTGAAGCTCTACCAAGGTCATCTAAAGTCGATGTGACAAAGTTGCAGTTGAAAGGAATGGACATGCAAATGACTCAAAACAGTAAGGGGCTTGGAATCTAGGGCTATCGAGTTTGACAAGAAGCTATCACTTTGAAAAAGGCTGGGTGTATAGAGAGAGTTTCACAGAAGTCTTACAGAAATTTTAAAAACCGGTGACGTGGCAGGAGAAAAAGGAAAGGAAATAAGAGGAAAAGATAACCCTTTAAAATAGAACAAATGAGCCAGCAGAGGGAAAATTTCTCTCCTTTTCTCTCCTTCCCGTGAAACGCCATTTCCCCAAATGAAGCCCTAAGAACGGAGAGAAAGGCAATCTGTAGTAGAGAATTGTCTTCTTCGACCGCACGCCCACCTCAGCTGATTCCCATTTGAAGAGTTTCTTCCAATCGCACAAGGCATTTTCTTACCCACACACGATATCTTCTTCGACCGCAAAGCCCACGTCAGCTAATTCCCGTTCGAAGAGTGTCTTCCAATCGCATCTTACCCACACACGGTAATGTGCTTACTATTCAATAACTATTATAGAAAAGGGGCAGAATATAAATTTGTGGAGGCTTCTAAGAATAATAACTTAGGTGAAGGGGAAGCCAATATGGTGATTTATAGTGAAAAGTAAGCAAATATTCAAGTACTTTACAGATATACTGCATTATTTACAGCTTTGGCATGATGCTTTTTGAATTCATATCTCGGAGGCGAAACTCTGAGTAATATGAAGATGGGATGGTTAAATGCTTCCCATCCTTTGCTGCAAGTGTGATAGCAGAGGGTGGCGACATTCTTGGCCTATTAGACCCTGCATTACATAGAAACGCTGATGCAGAAGATGTATGGAAAGAATTTTGATAAGTTACTTCTACCAAAGATAACTCAAATATGTAATTAAAAGACCATAGTTCACACCAATTTTCCGATAGCAAATACGTAGTTCCCTAATAGCAATCTTTTTACTACAAGCATAATTGAATGAAACCGTTCAATGTGTACATACTGATCAAGTTCCGCACTTCCTTTCCCCTTGCGAAATGTGACGTTGAAATCTTGATGTCTCGTTTTTCGGCTATTCGAGCTAGGCTGTCGAACATGTTTGGAAAATCTTCTACTTGCTCGATGGCTACAAGATTCACCGCTTCAGTCATGGTACTCGATTCATCGCTTGATTCTTCATTTACAATCCAATCAAAATAACCTCAATTTTTACTGCAGGTTTTGAATAATCGTCCTTTGTTCTCGGTCTCCCTTTCAACCTCAAAACATTTCTGCAATCCATGTGCACACCATGGGCATCGCCGTTTCATCGGGCAATCCCTAGAGAAGTGCTCCGTGCTTCTACAGCCGTGACAAACACCAACATTTCTACCTCATCCTAGACGGGAAGCAACAAAAACAATCAGATGTTATTACTACACGCACTAAGAAAATGGAGAGAAATTTATTGTCATTGCCGTAGTTTTCAAAGTAACTTCACCCATTTCATCTATTCTAAACATCAATACGTACACCAGCAACGTTCTTCTACCATTACAAGAGAGGGCAAGTAGCATATCTTCTACCAAATGTCACCAATTTCACATATGCATTCACATTTTAGAAAGTATTTGACGCGTTATAACCACAAAGTAACACTTAAATAAATTGCAGTGTGAAATACACAGTGTTGAAATACATATTGACTTTATTATAGATGTGATAATGTGAATATTGACATATGGAATATTGACACGGTATCATAAGTATTTAGAAATACTTCATTTAGAAATACGTATTGAATTTGTGATAATTTATCATACCCACAAAACAATGTTGTCGGTCGGAGGTGGATATGAGTGCGGCGACTGCGGACTGAGCCGATGGCCGAAGGTGGAGGTGAGTACGGTGTTTGTGGACGGCGATGATGACACGATGTGGATATTAGTGCGATGGTTATCTACCTTGGTGACTGTTTCGAGCAATTGATGGTTTAGAAGGTTTAAAATCGAGGAAAAGGGGAAGCAAGATAGCTTCGGGCGGAGATGGTTTACAACCCAGGCAACTGTTCGTCGTCGGACGAAGGTCGGGAATGAGGCGAATCCTAGGGGTTTCAAACGGAGGAATGAATGGGAATTAAAAATGGAATGGGTCTTCTCATTTTTTCCTTTTAATTGCATTACCTACTACCAATTCTGTAAAACATCTGTGAGTTCCTTTCTGTATGTGTAGAGCGATCGCTATCACTATTGACCTACCTACTTTGGGTTTCTCTTGGTGTACAGGAGTGACTTTCATAGGGGTTCTAAATGGGGTGATGTGGCAATAATTAAATAAAAAAGAAAAGAAACCAAAAAAACAGTAAGGAAAACGACGTTATTCAGAATTTACTTTCATTTCTCCCCAAATTGGAAGCCCTTCAACCTCTCCATTCCTATCTCCACTTTCCTCCATTCACGCCGGTGAGACTACATGATCGGAATCATCTCCATCTCTGGCCGGATACAAAATCAGAGAAGAACAAAAAGAAGCACCCGAACCCAGACGTTTTTGCCGACATCGAAAATTGTCCAACCCTGCTCTGAACTTTCGCCATCGCGAAGGGACCACCACAGAACTATCCTCCTCTCGTCGGCGCCCCGACGACAATTGAAGAACACACCTTTGCGTATACACACCTCAAGTAAGTGTTTGACATCTAATTACGGAGATGAGCTATAAATGATTTCTGAATGTTTTTACATATTTTATATGTGTTTTGTTAGTTTAGATACACACATTGTAAGTAATGTCATATTTTCCAATTGTAGATGGAATTATGCAATGAGGCTAATGCAACAACATGTCAAAAATAGCCTCAGATCATACACTTAGACTAAGAGACTCTCTGGAGTACCCTCTTCAACAATTATATGTAAAAAGATGAAGGAAGATCAGAAGTTGAAAAGTTGAAGGAATCTGAGGAATCACCGAGAACAGTTATCTATTTGAGCTGTGAGGGTCCTAATTGAATTGAATCCCCATACCCCTATTTCTTTGTAAATAGAGAACTAAATATTTGCTCAACTTAAGGATGTTTACAATTATGAAGAAAAACCTTCAAGAATCGTACTGAGCTTCTTTAATGTATTCTACAGTACATTGAATTAATGGAATTGTGCATTTTTGTTTCGTGGTCTTTTGTTAGTTTAACTACACATATTAAACGTGGACATGTAAATTTCCAAAGTTGCTAAGTGTGTGGAAGTGCACTTTTAATTTATGTGGCTGTTTTCCATTTCCAGCAAGATCTTGCAAAGCAGCAGGTAATACATAAAAAATACAAAACAATATAGTAAGCAACAAAAGTGTGTCCAGAGTGTCGCTCGAAATAGAGAGTGATGATGAAGACTTGCTCACCACGTAAAATGGGTGTAGTTTGCTTGGATCGCTTGGTGAACGGGGTTTACGGTGTGGCCAGAGGTGCGGCGTTGATTGGTTAGCCGCTGATGGAGAGGATGGGTGAGAAAATGGGTGTAGCCGTTGGTTGGAAGAGTTTGGTGAAAGAGGTGAACTGAATAATTTGGGGGAAATGTGGTAATTGAATAATTTGGCAGAAATGTGGTACACGGTTCCCGCTTTAATTCACCAACTTTTTGTTTTTTGTTTTTTTTTTTCTTTTCTTGGCTGCTACCTCACCATTTTCAAATTTTCTGTAAAACTTCTGTGAAGCAATTCGGGTACACCCAGCTTAATTCTACCTACTTTACCTAATCTACAACAAAGCATGTGTGGTGTTTTCATATAGGATTATGCCATTTGTACACTTTTTTTTTTTTATATCATTGTTGACATTACCATTGTTTTCAGTAAATAAGTGAATGAAAAAACTTTTTTTTGAAACTGTCCAATGGTGTAATGTCACGTGGTGAAGTATAAACAATAGTGTAAACTATGATGTATACCAAGCTATTGTACCTTTCACAATATATAGTAGTTGATGTATAGTAGTTGATGAGACGTGAATAGTGCTATTGTACCTTTCACATTGAATGTAGCCTTGAATATATAGTAGTTGATGTAAGCGATTTTAAATGAGGTGTCGTAATTTTGACCATTGATCATCATCAAAAGTCAGAATCAAGACACCTCATGTAACACCACTCACCTCAACTCCATGGTATTCTATTCACTAACTATAATACCCATCAACTTGAACACGAGCACCTATAACCATCCATCCCCAATTTTCAGACCATAATCAAACTCAGTGTTTTAGTTTTTGAAATGCTTATTGTTGATAGAAGTGGCAAAATGGCCGAATAGCTCGCCGGCTCGGCTCGGCTCGTCAAAGCTCAGCCTATGGACGGCTCGGGCTCGTTTCGGGACAAGCCCGAGCCCGAGCCCGAGCCGAGCCGAGGGTTCGCCTAGTGAGCCGAGTGGGATCGTAAAAAATGTGAAGGAAAAAGAAAAAACTCTTCGGTTCGGCTCGTGGACCGAGCTAAGCTTGACCCTGAGCACGAGCCGAGCGCTTAGCTTGTGCTCGTGCACGAACGAGCTTGATCTCGGCGCGTCTCTATTTGTTGATCAAAGCTCTATTTATTGATCAAGGTATCTACGTTTGGCAGCGAGCCGGGCCGAGCCGACTCGTGGGCCAAAAATTTCGGCTCA
>CAIGRN010188347.1:0-39694 GCA_903798345.1 Fraxinus anomala
CTAGGTTATTTTTAAAGTTCCCCCGCGACGGAAGGGATCTTGGTCGTTTTTCTTTGTAGACATTGATTAATACGTCAAAAAGGAAAAATAATACGCTCTAATGTCTAAAAAAATAATAATATTGATATTGTAAAATTAGTATTTTAGAGGATTATTAATTTATCGGTAGATTAATAATTTATTGATAGATTATGTGAAGGCATATCTAATCAATCTCATAAAAATGTGATAGATATTGAACACTTCTTTAATTATATTAGTGAAATTGATATGATGATTAAAAAATCTATCGACAAATAATTGTTAGAGGAGCACTAGATACGAGTGATCATAATTTTAACGACAGCTATAGCATATCAATTCTTTCTCCCAAAAAGGGTCGTGACATTAAGGACATATTGAGAATATATTTTGCGAAAATTGATTTTTTTTTTTTTTAAAGAATATAGTTGAAAATAAATTTGAGAAAAAAAAATTAAAAAATTTGTATCAAACAGGGCCTAAATGATTATTATCTATAAAATGAAAAATTATCCCAAATGTGGTACATGCATAGCAAAAATAAAGAATGAAGATGGGTTCGGTTTGAGTAGAAAGAAAAAGAAAATAACTTTATATGCGTATTTTTCAGAAAAAATAAAATAAAATTGAATTGAGTAAATTAAAGTTTTGATTAAAAATGGCCCTAAAGGATTTTAAATAAAATTAATATCTTACAAATTTAGCAAATTATTAATATAGTACACTAACTCTAGTCGAAACTAACAATTTTTTTAATTCAAACGAGATTATTAATTTTTCAAGATTTTACTGTAACTAATTAGTAATTAGAGCAAAATAAGCTATCCTAATGTTTTAAAAATTTATTCAGTTATTGTAGATAGGGAAAAGGTAAAAGATCAAATGTTTAAAAGTCAAATTGATGTCGAAAAATTAAGGGCCAATTTGATGTAGATTTCTCGCAAAGAGATTTTATTAAAAGTGATATTTTTAGAAAAATGTATAGTTAAAAGTAGGAAAATGTTATAAATCATATGTAAAATATTTTATTCTGAAAATATATGATTAAAAATGAGTTTGAGAAAAAATAAGTTTTAATAAATTTGTACCAAACATAGACTAAATAATAAAAAAAAAAAAAAATTGTATACAAAGATGTAGCTTTGGGGATGAACTAAGGCTGCACAAAAAAAAATCATAAAATCGCAAATCGAACCAAAACCATTAGTTTGAAACCGTTGATTTGGGTCCACGTGGACCCGCGATTTTTTTTTTCTCAAACCGAACCAAACCGTTTTAAAATGGTTTGGTTAATGTTTCAATTTTCAAAAATCATATAAAATCGAAACGAACCGTTTTAAAAAAAAAAAAATTTATTAACTTACAAATTTTAAAGTTTTCATTTTTCAGAAAAAAAAAAAATACCAATTTAGTAATACAAATTACAAGCCACAACACAAATTTTAAAGTTTTCACTTATTGGCTGATGATTTTATAAGTTCACAACACACGTTGACTCGATATCTAATCTAAACTAAAATTAATCTCAAATCATATGAAATAAAAAGAAACATTTATTTTCAACAATCCAAATCATAATTTCACAAAACTACGACAACAAATCACGCCCACAATTTCATAAGTCATAACATAAACTCTCATTTCTCAAACATTTGACGCTTGCATGCCACTACTGAATCACACATTTCTCTCTTCTCTCTTGATAAGTCTTAAATTCCTATTCAAGTCATTTTTTATTGTTTTTTCTTTCATTTGTTGTTTTTGAACTTATTATACACTTGTGAGTTGTGGTTTGGATAAAAAAAATGATTGTTTTTGTGCGTATGTGATTAATGAACTTGTTTGTGGTTTAAAAATAACGAATGATAGAGCGTATTGATTGTGTGAAAATATTAAAGTTTCTTAACTAGTATTAGTACATTTTACTTTCTTAAAGTCGTTAGAGAATAAAATTTGTCAATTTCCAACAAACTTGAACTCTATCATTCTTTGTAGATTTAAACATATCGTGTTCAGTCCTTATTTTTCATCTAACTAGTAGAATGAAAGAAGTTTTAACCAAACTATTACAGCATAATGTGACCCTGTCTTTACCAATCGATATATGACAATATGAAAGGCAAACAAGAATATGTAAATATAAAGGAAGAAATATATATTCATTATATTAACATTTTTTAGCAAATAACTTTGAAAATAATTTATTCACGAGTGGGAAAGATGAATATAATTTAACATATAATATTATTAGTTCTCGTTTAAACTTATATGTTAACTTATTTTAAATATATTATTATAATGTTGATAGGTAAACCGCGGATTAAAACCGAACAAACCCGCAATTTATGGTTTGGTTTGGTTTGAAAAATGAAATGGTTTGGTTTTGTTTGAAAAAATTTCAAACTGTATAAAATGATTTGAGTTGAAAATATGGCACAAACAGCCCAAATCGAACCGCGTTCACCCCTAGGATGAACCGACTGCTTTAAGTTTTGAACTGGTTTTTGAGTCATTTTAGAGTTGAATATGTACGCCAACCCTGTTATTTAAAGAACTTTGTGTAATAAGTGGCTTCCATATTTTTTCGAGAGTAAGTCATCCCAGTGGCGAATGCAGTCATTTTAAGTTAGGAGACATAATCAAACTTATAAAAAAGTTGCGAAAAAATAAAGGATTTGATATCTTATTACAATTGTTCTCTACACGATCTTATATTTTGATAACGTTCCATAATTACATCATTCTCAATATATGCAATCAAACTGTCATTTAACCATTGATCTTCGATTCGATTGTGCATACGATTTTTGACACAAGTTATTGCAGAAAATACTCTTTCAACTATTGCATTAGCTACGGGAAGAACTAAGGCTAATGTCACAAGCTTGAAGACTAATGGATACACTTCATATTTGTTGATCTATGATTGATTTCATCCTTAATGTTTTGATCATAACAAAAAATATTAATATTGTTTCAAACAACTGATTTTGAATGATTATAGTTCAATGTTAAAATTAATCAAGCACTATCAAAATCAACGTATTATAAATCGGACTCGAAACGAAAATTAAAGTGAAAGTTAAGCTTCAAGTCAAATCATTTAATACGATAGCTTAAAAGATCAAAATCAAGACTGTTAAATCGAGCTCATAAAAAAGGTCAAGATCGAAGTCAAGTATAGTCAAATCATTCGAGAGGAGAGCTTAAAATAGCAAAATCAAGACTGTCAAATTGGGCTCATGAAGAAGGTCAAGGTCGAAGGCAAGTATTAAAGTCAAACGTCAAGAAAAATCAAGATCAGTAGTTTAAGAGCCAAATATGAAATAAACTTCGAGTCAAGATCAAATACTAGTCTTTCGAGATCATACGTAAATGTATAACACTTTGATCTTTAGTAATGAATGACAATAGTTCAAAAATCATTTTATATACAAATAGTTATTTTCATATCACTTGCATAAAATATTTTTGATTAAAAGTAAGATTGATTTTTCAAAGTGACTTGAACTTAAATCATATCTCTTTAAAAAAAGTCAATGGTCAAAGGTCAACCGAACGTCTGATTTATCCCCAACGGTCATTTTTTTGACAGTTTGACCGCGGCTAATTGGTCATCCGGATAAGTTCCGGACGTCCGGATGGGTTGTCTGATTCGGGGGAATATTGAACAGTTTAATTGCATAAATACCAAATAATTTGCCATTCATTTCAAGATTCAAGAGCATTCAAATGAGATACTTTTGAGCAAAATTATATTAATTTCTCGTCTCATTTATTATTATTATTATTATCAAACCATTTAGTTTTGAAAAACTTTTGATCAAATTAACTTTTGAAAATCTACTCGTCAAAATTTTTCATTTGAAAAATATTCTTTGAACTTTCATTTTTATATTCATTTAAATTTATTTATTCACAGTAAAAACTTTGATTGTTGAATCAAACTTTTTGAATAATTTATTTT
This sequence comes from Fraxinus anomala, assembly GCA_903798345.1. NCBI lineage: Eukaryota > Viridiplantae > Streptophyta > Magnoliopsida > Lamiales > Oleaceae > Fraxinus > Fraxinus anomala. The sequence continues at coordinate 3,989 of CAIGRN010188347.1, forward strand.
ATCAAAGTTTTTTTTTTCTTTTGTGCTTAATTTATCTATATCAATTTTAAAAGAGATCAATTTTAAAAGAGATATATTTTTGAAGAAAATATGTTGCACTTACATTGTATAAACTCTTCTTCTTTTTCATATTAAAACTTTGATTGATTGAACTAAACTTGTAAAATCATCATATTCATCAAAATTTCTCATTTCTCTCTTAATACTTAATTTATTACAATCATCCATTAAAAAATAGATATTTCTTGAGAAAATTTTTGAACATACATTATATTTATTTCTTCATCTTCTCATTGAAACATTTTTATTGATTGAATCTAATTTTTTACTATCATATTCATCAAAGTTTTTCATTTAATACATGAGCTATCATTTATTACTATTCATTGAAGTGTTAGCATCTCTTATTACTTAATTTATTTGTATTATTTATCAAAAGAGGAATTTCATTATAAAATCACTTTGATAAAGTGTGGGTCGTGTTGAAGTCTCTTAAATATTAACATTGTATAATGATCGATGCTCCTTGTTGTAACTCACTACGTGAGTCATATTGAGGTCCCGTAAAACTCAATAGTGTGTGTCGTGTTGAGGTCCCATAAAACTCAATATTGTATAAGGATTGATACTCCTTGTTTGTAAGTCGCCGGAAGCATTGTAAAATTGTTATATTGTACCATAAGTCAATCAACATAGTGAAAATGCATTGCTCGTGTCGGAGATCTTGAAAATGGAGGACGTAGATCATTGCTTTGGATCGAACCTCCACAATTATATCGTTTGCATCATCTCACTCTTTTATTTATCGCTTTTATATTTGATCACATAACCAATGCAATAGTTCAAGAAAGTTTCCTTGATTATTTGAATTTTCAGATTCATCATGTCCACGAAAGGCCAACCATTGTCGTAAGAGATATCGAATACAATCGATTGATGCATAAAAACGATTTCGGTACTTTGTTCGAGCCTGATGTGATTGCTTAAAGAGACATGAGTGAATGCTTTGTTCTTAATTCTTGAATAACTCATACTTCATCCGAGCCCAATTGTGCACATTCCTTTTATTAATATTTTGTTCTTCACAAAACAACGCAGGTTTACATTTAAAGTATTTTTTCATAATTAATACAAACAATAAAATAAAACAAACTCAATACAAATAGAGTAAAGGAAATTATCGAACTAGTAACAATTTAAATTTTGCCATAAATTCTATTGATTCATAACACAAAATGCATAATAAAAATGAAAAGAGAAATTAAATTTTAAACATCCACAATCTTAGATTTTTAAACTATAAATTACAAAGACAAATATTGGATATTAAACTCGCATACCTTTAAAATAGACAAATCGATACCTGCAGTCGTAGCACAAGCAGCGTCTCAGATGAAAAAGTGAAAGAAATCAAAATTTTGATTGCTAAATGGCGGAATTGGTCAATTTGGCTGCGCATAGTGCAAGTTTGATTTGGGCTTTGTTGTGGTGGGTTTGGCGGAATTGGTCAATTGACATAGTGCAATTTTGGATTGTTTAATTTCATGAGCTTTTATTAAAAAAAAAATTGAAAAGTTGGTGCCCCACTGTCCTTTCACCACATGGTTATCCTCGTTACAAGTCATTTACATCAATTTCAAGGAAGAAATCTTAAAATTCATGATTTGATGTCCCTTCTTGTTGTTTATTCCCCAACGGCAAATTGAAAACAAAACAAACAGATAAATCAATCGAAATCGATAAAGAACTAAAGCTAAAATTAACTAAAGCAAAAACATAAATCAAACAGTCTCCAAGGATGTCGAAAATTTGTTGTTGATTTTATTTTGCAAGTGGATGGATAGTAAATAAGCAATATAATAATATGAGTATAATGTTTAACCCACGAAAACTGGTAATTAATTTTTCGAGTTTGATTTTTAATTCTATCTAATTATCTAATAAAATAAAACGATTAAAAATAAATCAACAAAAATGCGCCACGATCCTAAATCCATCGTTATTAATCTACATTAATATCCATTACTTGCTATTAATCAATGTTTATTTTATATTGATAGTCTTCATACTTTATGTGTTATTTTCTTTCTTAAGATAAATTAAACCAAATTTTATTACCATACAACTATTGAAGCAAACTTGTTGATATATGGATATTATTTTATAATACTGTAATTAGTTATTTTGGAACGATAAAAAAATTTCCTTATTTTTCAATCACATATTCTTCAACTTTTTATTATTCTAAATTACATTTTCTTGGTAAAATGGAGCCCAAACAGGGGCTGAATTGTAATTATGTGTTTTACTTTTAATTTTTGTTTTTTTATAAAATATATAAGTTAGAAAAGCAAGGACCATGATCCTCGTCTCCGACTTGAGTCTAGTTTTTTAGCCCCGTTTCCGTCTCGTTACCCTTTAAGTGGGAATCTCTGTCTATATTGAGCTAAGTCCCCTTGGGGATTAAGTCTGAAGAAATTTTTTGTCATCCCTAAAGCTATCATACTTTCACCACAAAACACAAGATAAATTATCAATACGCAACTCGAATAATTAGGAATGAGAGATGGATACAACTTTAATGTTGAATTACTTAACATCTTGGAAGTCACTTTCTTTTTCTTCAAAATCATCCAAAGCCTCGAAGATTTTCTTGTAATTTTGTTCCCAAGAGTTTGATATAATCTGGTACGGAATTTTCCTTCTATGATTTTCTATTATCTGGTATGGAATTCCACTTTGTTTGAACTAAGTTTGCTCTTAATACAGCTTCTGTATGCCTTGAAAGTCATGGCGATGATATACCTAAAGCAATTAAGCTACATGTACAATTCTTGTTAACAATCACTGTCAACAATCTCGGTGTTGTCAATATTTGGATCGTTGATTTTAAAAATAGTTTTTAAAATAGATGAATGTGATGCTGTCAAGTGTGAAGTTATCAACTGAGATTTTTAATCAAGATTGTACAAGTAGCATAATTATACCTAAAGTGTCCACCTGTTTGGATTAAAAATTTGGAGTCATGTTCACAACAGGCGTCAATTGCGACCGTGGCAAGCTATGCTGCGGTCGACTGTTGCAAAAATGGAACAATTTCCCTTCAAACGTGCCCTAGCTGCGGTTGCAGCAAACATTACTGTGACTGAAGTCCTAAACTTTTCGGAATGTGCATTTTGGTGCCCAATTGTCTTAAATTGGCATTTCCGGTCCCTGAACTTCAAGTGTGCATAACTTTTGATACAGAACTTCGAATTGTGATCCATTTTATGTGTTGAACTTCAAAATTCAATTATATTTTCAATGATATATTATTTTCCCGGTAAAGATCTTTGTACCAAAATGTGTGCACTAATTTTCTCAAATATTCCGAATGTAGGTTTTTTGCTTCGCATCTTATAGTCTTTTTATGTCCAAATTTCTTTCTTTTGGATCAATGATCTTCAAATTTGAAATTTAACATAAAAATACAATATATGCTAATATGAGTAAAAATCCATCCAAATAATCCAATAAAATGTATATTTAAGAGTCTAGATAAACATATAAAATACATTCATCGATAATCATTTATTTGTAGTAATTTTACCATTTTGAATATCCTACTACGAGCATATTTGATTGAGCTTCTATAAAAGAAGCCAAATAGTGGCTTCTCCCGGTTGTAAAATAATGTAATAAGAATCTCAAATGAACAATAGCAATGAAAAAAAAAACAATATTGTATGTGCTATTGCATCTTTGTTGGAAGCAATTTTGTAACTTAAAAGTAAAAATCACGCCGTCGCCAAACCGAGTGGGGAGGTTGAATTTCGAGCTATGAAGAAGTACGTGAGTCGTTCTAGCTAAAAATTATTCTAAAAGAACTAATTGAACAAGTGAAAAGTCGTATCAAGTTGTTCATTAATAATAAGGCAATTACGTCTACAGCTCACTATCTTGTACATAACAATCGAACCAAACAAGTCGTGTTGACCGATCAAGAAAAATGTAAAAGTTGGCTAATTAATTTGTGTACCGTTTGTCACTACAAAGAATAAGTCAGCTAGCTAGGATATTTTAACACAAATCGGAATGGGAGACATCTACTCCTTGATTCGAAGGATAGTGTTGGAATTTACTACAATAATCTTGAAAATATCTCTCTACTAACAAGGCGGTATTCACAATATTCTAGCAATTATTATGCTTCCTAAATTCGCTATTGTATGTAAATAACTTTTGTTTAGGATATTTTAGTTATAATTATTGTTTTTTAATTACTCCCTTTCTTAAAAGAGACATAGCACTTCACAAAGAGGTTGACATAATTGCCTAATGGCACATCCCTATTGGGGGGCGTCTATGGGCCCAGGGGGTGCTATTTTGGGATTATGTCAAATATTATGTAAAATAGTTACGCGGCATGGATTCGTCGGTTCAAATCAATTCATTTCGAGTTAGAAAAAGTCAGTTCCTTCTTGACTATGACATTGAGCTAGGTGAATGAGTTCTCCAATTTAAAAAATATCGTACTGTCAGAATTCAATTAACACGGTTGGAGGGTCAAAATACTTAGGATTCCTGACTGAAATTTAGTTGGACAGTCAGACCTTAATGTAGGTATTTAATTTTAGCTTAGTTGTCAACGAAATTGAATAAGGCAGCAAATAATGACTTTTAGGTGGTACAAGGCTCATTATCCTCAGAACTGTATAGCTTTGCATTTGGTCAATTGTTCAGCTGAAACACGTGCCAAAATTTTGTAATCAACAATATATGGTTGACTATTTGACTTAATTGTGCATGTTAGATTGTCTGTTCCACATTTTTATTGACAAATTAAGTGAAAACTAATTAATTCACTTAATTTGAGAAATAATTAAGTAGCATTCATTATTAAGTTGAGTGATTGTTAAGAGTTGGTTGTTTTTGAAATTTGTCGACAAATTAAATCCTTGTTTGATCTCCAATGTTTGATCTCCATTATTTTCAAAAAATATTTTTTTTTCTCTTATTTTCAACCACACAATCTTTAATAAAATAATATTACACGTAAACTCAAATTTTTTCTTTTTTTTAACCATACGTTCTCTTTCAAAATATCATTTCAAAATGCATTTTGAGCACAAAAAATGGGGCTCAAATAGGCTCTTGGTGAAAACTAATTAATTTGAGTAAGAATTAAGTAGCGTTCATTATTAAGTTGAGTGATTTTTGATGAAATTGATTAAATTTGATGAAATATGTCATTCAAAAATTGTAAATTTCATGAAATATGTAATTGAAAATGAGTTTTGAGTATAAATTTATTTTTAAAAATTGGGCAAAACATAAATTTAATGCCTAGTCTTCTAAATTCATCGCCGTCGTCGTCGTCGTCATCATCAATATTATCGTTTCCCAAAGCTTCTGGAGTCTGCATCTCTTGCATTTGCATTTTGCAGTATTTTATAACATGCATTTATGCCTACGTTTTGCTCCCATACTTTCCAATTTATTTTTCTCCAATCTCGTTTTTAATCAACGTTCTTCAATAAAATAATTTTGCATTTGAATACATATCTGTTTGGTGAGGATTAAAATTAATTTTTAGAAGATTTTGATAAAAAATGATAAATTTAAATTTTGTGGGTTCCATAAAATGTACGGTTTAAATTAGTTGTTGATTTTGATTTTGATTATGATTTTAATTTTTACCAAACATATTTTTCTACTTCTTGATTACATATTACTTTTTTTAAAAATTCACTGTTTTACGAAATTTATTCTAAAATATGGGGGCTTATTTCTCTATCCTTATCTCACAACCCAAGTTGATGTAAATAAGCGTGTTCATGTTCACATGTGAAACCTGATCACTTAAAAGAGGCCATAGATTGAACGGGTTTCCTTCATGTACTATTATTAGTGTGTGAAAAAGACAATTATTTAAATAGTAATTCATACCCACCCAGTTCTGGAAAGTCAGTGAAGTTGGCCTTCTAATGATAGGATAGTCGGCAACCGATGCCTCGATGAACGGCTTAAGTAGCTATAAAGATTTTAAGGTAGCGAAATTCTTTGTTGAGTAAGTTTCAATCAGCAAGAACGATGTAATGATTTCAACATTGTCTCAAAATAAGGATTCACATAATAGACATATTTTTGAAGAAGTGGACTATTTGTAGCTGTCCAAAATGACCTACAAAGCTTCATCGTTCCCTGGGAACTTTATCTTGACTACTCGTATGACACTAATTACACATTTTTGACCTTTTACTTTTGTGAGTCGGTGTTAAATTTTAGGGTTATGCTTGGTGTACATAGGGGGCACCATAATAGTGTCCATAATGGACACATGGTATCCCCTTATTAAACGCGCTCCCTTTAATAAGGGGGCACCAGGTGTCCATTATGGACACCATTATGGTGCCCCCTATGTACATCAAGAATAATCCTAAATTTTAACGTACCAATATATAGAGAGGACATATCACAATTCACGTGTCAATTCCATAACACACATTCTATTGAGGCAGAGGGAAAGATCTAGAGAGAGAGAGAGAGAGATGGAAGGGATTGTGCACAAGATAGTGAATGTGAATGGCATAAACATGCACGTAGCTGAAAAAGGTAAAGGCGCAGTGGTACTATTCCTCCATGGCTTCCCCGAGCTTTGGTACACATGGCGCCACCAAATCCTGGCCTTCGCCGCCTTAGGTTACCGGGCCATCGCACCGGACCTCCGTGGCTTTGGCGACACCGATGCTCCTTCATCCATCACCAGCTATACCTGCCTTCATGTGGCGGGTGATCTGGTGGCGCTCATTGGGTCCCTCGGCGTTGATCAAGTGTTCTTGGTGGCGCACGACTGGGGTGCCATGGTTGGCTGGTATTTGTGCATGTTTCGACCCGATTTGATCAAGGCATTCGTGTCTTTAGCTGTGCCCTTCCGGCCTAGACATCCCACATTGAAGCCTCTTGAGGGCATGCTAGCTTTCTTTGGTGATGAATACTACATGTGCAGATTCCAGGTTTTTCTTCTATTAACCTCACTATATGCAACAATTTTTTGACCTCAGCAGTAAAAAAAAAAAAAAGAAGTTACTCTTAGATTACTTTCAAAATAAGTAACTTGCTTATAAGTAAACCTTTGAAAGTTACCCGGACATCATCATTCATTGCGGTGCAGTTTGAATCAGGATTCTGCGGCTAGCGGCTAGCAGTATTGCCCATGTGTTTTGTTTAATTTTGATCTGCAACATAAATGAAATCCATGCAGTACGACGGTCCAATCTCATTTCATTATGACTCAATTTCTTTACCACCTAATATCTGCAATGAATTAAATAATTCAAACATATTCTATTCAAAAAAGTTACTTAAAAGTAAATTTACCTAATCACTTCGAATTGCAAAAAGAGTACCAATTCTCAATTTCTTGTCTTTTTTGATAAAATTTCTATCTTATGTTGTAAATTTGCAGGAGCCTGGAAAGATGGAATCAGAAATTGCAGAATATGGAGCTGCAGCAGTGATCAAGAAGATCCTCACTGATCGTAAACCGGGTCCTCCCATCTTACCCAAACAAAACCCGTTTGGAAATCTCAGTGATATCGATAATATCAAATTACCCCCCTGGTTTTTGGATGAAGACCTCAAATATTATGCTAGTAAATATAACCACAATGGCTTCATCGGAGGATTGAACTATTACCGCGCACTTGATCTGTATGCACTAATTTCATATGGCATGTTTGGTACGAAGGACTACTCACAGCTCTCCAGAGTTCTCTAGTCATGTCGACTACAATTGTTTTTTATAGTATTTTGCCGAGTACTACGTACCAAACATCAACGAATAAAAATTGTGTTTGTTTGCTCAAAGTTTTTGCTTTATCAGAATTGAAGTTAATATTTTTTAACTGATGCAGAAACTGGGAACTAACTGCAGCATGGACAGGAGTACAGATAAAAATTCCTGTTAAATTCATTGTGGGGAATCTTGATATGCTGTACACTACTCCAGGGATGAAGGAATATATACATGGAGGTGGGTTCAAAAATGACGTGCCATTATTGAAGGAATGCGTATTGATACAAGGAGCCGGTCACTTCATCAACCAAGAGAGAGCCGAGGAAGTTAACGCTCACATCCATGATTTCATCAAGGAATTTTAAACCGTTCTATCAGTTGATCATTTTGCATTAATGCTAGATTGTTAGCTGCTTTCCTGTATTACGGTGCAAATAATTTGGCAGCCCGAGTTTCGGGACACTTAATTTGGAGTTGTGTTATTTAGCATCACTGGTATTTAACATCAGTCTAGTCTAGGTGGTAGAATTAGTGACATCACCTTTAATTGAACATATCACATAATGTCACATAGACTGGTGTTAGATAGTATTATTCCTTTATTTGTGTTTCGAACTAAAATCTATGAAATAATTTAGCGTTTGATGCTTAAGCTTGATGAGTGTATATGATGTTCTTCAACTTCCAGAGCTCGAATAGTTTCTGGCGAATTTAATGATGCATGTGACGGATCGATATGCATTAGGAGTGCTATGTATAAAGAGAAGCACGAGTCCTCTATCCACCATTAATGCGTATACTAATTCCATCATTATAATATTACAATAAAGTGAGGGTAAGGGAGAGAATCACGTTCTTGCATAATTTCGTTGCAATCATCGGCTCGCGAAATTTTAGAAAATGGAAAAAAAAAAATTAAGTTTTGCTTGTTATAATTTAATACGTGAATATTTGAAGTTCTGAAGATTCGAATTTATTGTTGTGTACGCTATTTGTGTGAGTTAACCAAATTACTAATAGAGAATACTGTTAGATTTTTGATATAATTGACAAGTTTGTGAACAAAAAGGATTAGATTTATTGTGTAATAAAAGTTAAGGAGTAAGTTACAATTGTTATAAATTGAGTTATATTAGATCTAGAGTTTGAGAATGGAAAAGAAGGAAAAACGACATCGCAATTTCGCTAGACTGTCGTCATGACTTGGTTCGAGCGGTAGAAACAGAAACATTGTCGCTAGGACTTCGCTTGAGCGACACACCGTCGCTCGCTTGTCGCCCAACTTTCGCTCGAGCAACAGGGTCATTCGGAGAATTTTAATTCACGTTTTTAAGACTTTTTATCCGACTCATTAATTTCTTAACCTACAGTATAAATACTGGCACGCCTCCGAACGATTTTTTATGGTTAAACATTGAGATAACACATACTACTTCTTATCTACTTCATCAAATTCATCCAAAGCTTTCAACTTTCGTTGTTCTATTTGTTCTGGCAGTGAAAACATTAAACTCACTTAATTCAAATACAAAATTGCTACTTCCTACATATCTGGCAGAGTGTTGAAGATCAAGGAAAGGTGACAGGTGTTCTAGTTGTTGGAAAATGCATAGTTCTTCGTTGATTCATATGAGATGAACGAATTCATAAAGTCAGGAGTTGGTGCAGGAGCACGTAATCCAATAGGGATTTGAAAACTTTAGCCGGGAGTTGGTGCAATAGCACGCAATCCAGGAGAGTTGTAGTTGTGCTTGGCGGACTGTAAGTTCAAAATTCATTTATAGTGAATTTCTGACTGGCAAAATGCCCGGAGTTTTTACCCAATTGGTAATTTTTCCGTGATCAATCTGCTTGTTATTTATTGTTTTCCATATAACTGCGGTAATTCAACTTATGATAATTGGACCGATTGATTAACCATCTAGAGATAATTAATAGTGACTTGTTGCTAATTAATTATTAAGTTTTAATTCCCCATAACCATCTATTCACCCTCTCTAGGTATAATTTGGGTCGAACCTCGTAATTTCAGATATGCTACTAAACAAAAATCTCTTATCAGTGATAAGATCGTCATTGAAAATATTTCAAAAGTCTACTCTTATGTATGTCGTGAAGTTAAACGGAAAAAGAATTAATACTTGCTCTACCTTTTATTTGTAGATCTGTTTCGCGCGGATTGTCACTAACAATTAAAAAAGGTTCAGACGATTATGTAAAGAACAGACCTCTCGAGACAAAGTCCCCAAAAGTGGTGTTTTATTTGGCAAAGATTTATAATTCGAAAATGAATAGAATGCCTCCAAGGGGCGCAAGCACACGAGTACTAAAAGAAGAATTTTAAAGTTAAACTAATAAATTGAAATTACATATTCTCTGTTGAGAGTGTTTGATTCGGTCTCTTTATTCTATGCCTGCTTTTCCTTTTATACTCCTTTATAGTTTCTTTGTGAAGAACTGCTTAGCAACTGCTTGGTATTCTATAACTACCAACTTTCTTCATAATGGCTGATTTGTCGTGAAACTGTCATTTCTAACTGTTACCACAATTCTTGTTTTTCAACCGCCCACAACTGGGATCCTTGGATCGTGGAGCGTGATTGGATTAATCAATAACTACTTCAATAACTGCTAGATGACTATGATGTCTCATATTTGTTAAGATTTTGGGCGACTTGAAAGTTTGGACGAGAATGAGCTCATTCATTCTGGGCGACCACAGGACACTCCATTCGCTCAGATTTTGGGCGACTTGTCATCTTGGACGATGACGTCACTTTGTTATGGGACCTCTTTTGCATTTATTAATGGTCCCATTAGGGCATTTTTTCTGAACTTCCGAATTGGACTTCATTCCTTGGATCATTTAAATTTGGGCTACACTTTTTGTGTATCAACAAGATCATTACATGAAATGATTAAAGAATGTGTTAATGGAGGTGAATGTGGTAATTTTGTTATTGATTTGGAGCGAATCATATTCTAGGTTTGTCCTTATAAGATTAGATAATGACTGTTCCCTTTAGAGACAGTTGTTATCAATTTCTTTTCAAGAAATGATTGTCGTGTCTCTAAAGTCGAGGATTTCAAACCCCTAAGAAAGAGTGCCCAACTCATTCCTCCCTTCTTGGTTGAATTTCAGCAGTTATGCCTAATCGACACTACCACGTAGGCCAATTAACTCATAAGATGGATTTAATATTTCTTGGAATGTTTTACAAATTACAATTTAATCATCTAACGTAATTAAATAGTTAGCCCTTGTTTGTATCACATTAGTAAGAAAAAATGGACCGTTAGTACAATAGAATAACGGCCATATTTGACCGATTTGTGTGTTGGTGAGACCCACTTTGTTTGAAAAAAAAGGGCACAAATTTTCATTTTCTTGTTTAAATAATGTGAAATAAACAGGGGCTTATTAGAACTTGTATGTGTACGTAGAAACTCTTTTTTCTTTTAAAAGAGGGTGAGAGGTACCAATTCTCAAACTTTATACTTTGGACATGGGAAACATAGTATCTAACTAACGGTCGTGGATAGAAACTTGATTATAAATTAAAATGAAACGAAATGTTAGGGATGACAAAGATTCTTGTCCTTCGACCTGCTCACGTTGCTCCTCCCAAATAGTAAACAAGACGGTGACAGGAAACATAGTTCTCGTATTGAATTTCAAACCCGCCTTGAATTTTTCATTTATTTCTATATTTTGCAATTTAAACATATTTGAAAAAATACAACATAATATATAAATTAAAAAAAGACAATTAATTAAACGAACGATAAATAGAGATTTTTTAATCAACGTCTCATTCCCATCCCGCCTCCCAAAAATCCTCAACAAGATAGGGATAATAATGACTGCTCCAATCTCAGTCCTCTCCGTCGCCATCCCTACGAAAACTAAATAAATGCTACTATCTAAAATACGAAAACTAAATAAATGCTACTATCTAAAATCAGAGATATATAACGAAAGAAAAACGCCTGAAATTTGAGAACGGGAGGTAAAACAAGAATCATGCCAAGTACATGCACAGAGCTCAACTCAACTGCTTTTTGGTGTCCCACGTCATCCGCTTCAATCGATACAATGCACACCCTCAAAAAGAATCTCTCTCTCTCTCATCTTAAAACCTGGCCTTGTATTAAAATCAGAATTTTAGTAAATTTTGATAAAAAAATGATAGAATGTGTGGTTAAAAAATTATGGGTTCCATGAAATATGTGGTTAAAATTAATTATTGACTTTGACTTGATATTAAAATCAGATTTTAATTTGTACCAAACATGAGCCTAATATCATGTATGGTCTAGAGGTATAAAGGTCGGATCAAGGATTTAGGTTGGATTTGATAAAAGTTTTCATTACCTGAATAGAGTTAATATTTGTTGTCCTTCTATCGTTATCACTCTTATCGAAATTTGACTCATCGGTATAATTTCGAAACGAAAAAAAAAAAAGGTTTTTGTGGAACAAAATTTTTTGTTGCAAGCTGGACTATATCACAAATTTTTTGACACTTCACAATTATAGTGTTGTGTCAAAGTTTGTTTGGAGGACAACGAGATAAAAACAATAGATTAGGACCCATGGAATCCATGTTGACTTGTTGAGCCAAAACACGTGGGCTATAATTTTCCAAAAAAAATTTAACGATACCATCCCGAAACAACTAAAGTATTATAATGATTTATGATTTTGTTAAAGCAAAGAATCGATGCAAGTTGAAGGTTAGGAAGGTTTGTTATACAAGTTTAAGTAACTTTTTGAAATTAATCTAAAATACATTGTGAATCATGTGTCAAATTTGATTAAATGTACTTGGTCATATCATGTTGTGACGACTCCACTCAATTTAAGTTTTTAACCTCATCACTTTTTTGAAATATTTGAAAATAATCTTATATAAAATAATCTTATTATTAAATTGTATTTAGATTTCAAAAAACGTGACAAAAGAAACGTTATCATTAAAGGTCAAAGTCTAACTCAAGAGGTATTGGTGACCTGGGTTCGAGGCTCTTTTTGGTGGGAGTGATGAAATCATTTGATCCCTTTTTGAGTCACTAGAAAATAAAATGAAATGAACATTATTATTTATTAAAACAATTTTTTCAATTTCACAACGTAAATGATACAATTTAAAGTTTGGTGGTCAAAATAAAATATATCGTAAAGTTTAGTGATCATTGAGGAAATTTATCCGTTCTAACTCTGTCCTCGTTGGCGTGTTTGGACAGCAGTGGAAACTTCCCAAAACTCTTGTCCTTGCAACAATAATAACAATAAACTAGGCAGACGGTGGGTAGAAAGAGAAATATTAGGAGGAATACAAAGAAACTGGTTCACAGTTTTTCCACATCCTAAACTCTCTCTCTCAAACAGTTACGCATTTCTCATAAATTCACTTAATTTGGTCAAATTATTCATTCATTCAACCTCTAATTATCCGAATCTTGATGTAAATTATCTTTTGCAAGATTCAAATTGAGGTAGGGTTTTTGGGAATTGAACTATGGGATTGGGTGATGCGGATCTTCTGGATGATGGTGATAGGGTTGGGGGCAAGGCAGAATCGGCGGTTGTTTCGTGCTCAATTTGCTTAGAAGGGGTGACTGATAATGTGGCTAGATCCTATGCCAAGCTTCAATGCGGCCATCAATTTCACCTTGGTGAGTCTAAATTTTTCGAGACATTTGGAAATGATTGTGATCTGACCAAGCTTGTCTCTCGATGTTATTTTAGATTTTGAATATAACTTTTGTTTTAATAGAATTTAGATGGAGAATTTTGTTCAATTCTGGTTGGAATTCTTGGTTTTCACGCTGTGGGTTTATTTACTAAATTTGGGCAGTTGCTTGATTTGGTTTTGAATTGCGGAGATTTAGACTTCACCATTTTTTAAATTTAGGATCCGGATGAAAAATTCATGATGAATAAATGATTGGAATTGGGCAGTAAAACTATCAAGTTGTAGGATGTTGACCCTGCCAAGTTGTGTTGATTAGGTTAATTGGGAATTTTGGAAGTTTGTAACATGTGGAAATACATGCTGCATGGAGTGTACAATTGATGTTGCTAGTGATGAAGTCAAATTGAAATTGTTGAAGTAGTATGACAAGTTTCTAATTTTGTCTTCCATTGGCTTTATCGACGCAATTTTAGGTTTTTGGATTAGGGATCTTGTGAAATCCATTGCATGGAGGTTTAGTTTATTCTGACGCTGTGCATGCCAATGACATCGGCATGAATTTTTTTGTTTGAAATTGGAATCACAACGTAGGATGACCTCACTTGTTAATAGGTGTAATTACTACTCCACGTGACAGTAAAATTTGAATTGAATAAAGAAGTGGAAGCAGATCCATCATGTTAACCAAACTCCATCATGTTAACCAAACTTTTTTCACAACCTGTCGCGTTTGTTTCATGCAAACTGTTCATTTTCACTTCATTGAACTGGTTGAAGCAATCATTAGTTTTTTGGTATGGCATATATGTGATTAAACCTCGTAAGATCCAATGAATATGTAAAAAGATGGGTTTATTGGGGATGGGAGTACAGATATCCGTAAAGCGAGAGCGATGGCATTGGGATTGCTTTAACTTTGGTGATTGGAAGGAGGTCACACTGGACCTCAAGCATTTATGTTTTGAAAGGACAAGTAGGCTGAATTTGTTGGGAAGTCTGGAGCTTCCTGAGACAAGCAGTGTATTTAGGAGTTTAGTGTTAAGCTAAAGTGTGAATTGTGAGGGAGAATGTTGGGGGCATGGTTGCTGTTTAATATAAGCCTGGAAGAATTGCTTGTGCTTTAACACACAGTCTGCTAGAATTGATGTGGAAGAGAAGAGGAAGAAAGAGACTGTCATGAATGTTCACCTTTGAGTAAAATGAGAAGGAAGGAGCCTGAGAAAGTAACTGCTGCTCTTCACATTTTATCTCTAATTAAGTGCTTGTTTGGGATAGCTTAAAAAGTTGTTAAAAAGTTGAGGTCAAAGTTAACGATTAATTTCAACCACACAACTCATGGGCCTACAATTTTTATCAACTTTTTAAACACATATTTAATGAAATTTTAGCAAAATCTGCCAAAACTTTTTTCAAAAGCTTTGTCAAACCCCTAAAAAAATGCGGTGTGAAATTTGCTGAGGTACTAAAATGCATCATATTATGTTTCATATTTTGGTTTTCTCTTTCAACTCTATCCTTCACGTGCTGCTGTACAGTCACTTTTTGCTTCAGTGCCTCTGTCATCGTTTAGAGTGACAGGTTACTTCTTATGTACCACGTAACCAATCGGCTATAGATTAAAAAGAAATTTTTAAATCTGTAGCCTTGTCAAGTGTTGTTTTGTTTATGGTAACTTTTTTCCATACAAATTTCATGTTTGATGAAGGGTCAAATAAAGATGCAAAATGGCTTTTATACTTCAAAGGAGTACACAAGTATGCTAAACTCAATGCATCTTCCTTTGTAATTGTGCTACGTAGATAAAAATTTATATCAATTGATATGATTGACATGATATCTTTTATTTTAATTTTTTGGATTGAACAACAACGATCAAGTTTGTTTCTAGAAACAAATACATGTATTTCACGTCAATGATAATTAAGAAATGACCTCGATTAGCACTATGTCCTCCTGCACCTCTGCTGGTGAGGCAACTACCATATGGATTGCCTTTCAAACTATTTTAAGCATCTATTTCTCCATGTTAGTATCTTGTTACCACCGGATACGGTAATATTATATTGTGGGGTTACTTTATATCTTCAGTAAGTTTCCATGTCCACCCCTGAATAAGGCTGTCCTTTAAAACAGTATATGCTGTCTACTTCACATCATATGGTTGGTTTTTCAAAGTACAGACTGCATGTGTTGCTTCAATCATGCTTACAAATACTGTGGTGTTCCATATTAGTTGGCTACTCTCACCCTCCCTGTCCACCATTAAATGACCTCAAGGGTGGTTTATAGAAGATATAACTCCAACCCAGAATGGAAACCTATACAATTCTATTCTCATATTAATCCCTAACTAAATAAGGAATATAAGATCGACTGAATACAAGTGAAAATAGATCTCCTATTATAACTCATCTCCTTTGGAAAGCTTTGAAGAAATTGAACTGACTGTCAAAGCTACGACGTCAAGTTTGTTCGTAGAGTTATTCAAGAATGATTTGTGAAACAGATAATTGACGCAAGATTAAGTTTTTCAGTAATAGAGTTTCCCAAAGCATATGTGAATCTGGTGCATTTATAGTTCTCTAAAGTCAATGCAATGGGATTAAAAATTCTTTACGAGAAATTTATTAGTTTACTACAAAGATAGTCCTCAAATGCTTTCTCATGTACAATAGCATTTACCCTGAAACTATTAGTACCTAAGTACTTTCACCACTGAAAAGGTTCAGGTAGTGAGAACTCTTCGATTCTCAAGTTTTAGACAGCCTTTTTGAAAATCCATATCTACAGTTGATCATTTATGTGAGTATTGACCAATAATTTAAGCCATTGACTCTGTTTAGACTAAATAAAGCACTTGTCAATGGTGTTTGAATGAAAATGATTTATAGGGATAAATAGTACAACCAAGAGAATATTATGTTATGGCGTGATTTTTTACACTAGTAGCTGCAAAAAACTTTGATGCTGAACAAATGAGATTGTGCTCGTATTTGATATTCTTTTTTATCTTTTTCCTCTCTTTTGCTTTTACAAAAAATAGTAATCATTAGTAGAAAAATGAAATTTCTTATAGCTCATCTGCCATTTCAAATTAACACAGCAAGCACCTTCCTGGCACATGTTTGGTGCTTCGGATTGAGATGTTATTTGAAGTTAGATTCATTTTGCTCGACTGGGAAGTCAAACAACTATATGCATTGTATTATGCTTGTAGATTTTCTTTCCTAAATTTTGACTACTGTGCCGTGTCACTGACAACATTTCTCAATCATTAGAATCTTCAATTTCTTCTACTCATGAAATTCAGCTATTGCTTAGGATTGACATGTACCGCACATTTTGTTTCTTTTCTTCATAATTACTTTTTAGCGAGTTGTTGAGAGCTTATTTGTTTCTCACTCTATTATATCTTGTTTATGATCTGTGTAGATTGTATAGGTTCGGCATTTAACATTAAGGGAGCAATGCAGTGTCCCAACTGTCGAAAAATTGAGAAAGGTCAATGGCTTTATGCCAATGGTAGTCGTCCGTTGCCTGAATTTAGCATGGATGACTGGGCCCGTGATGAGGATCTATATGATCTAAGCTATTATGAAATGGTAATGGTAAAAAAATCTCTAAATCTTATGAGGATTTTCTCTGTTATTTGTCTTCATGTACTGACAGCCATATGTTTGATTTCTGCTTTATTATCTTTCTGTGTGACACCTTTGATTTGTTGCCTGATCGAAATAATTTACTATAGGCTTTTAAAAGAATATAATTGAAAAGATTATCGTGTTTGTTGGAATGTGGTATATGCTTTTGCATTTGATTTCTCATGAAGTTTACATTTTCTTTCTTAAGCTTATTTGAGTGCCTATTGACGGCTGTACCATGTCCAATTATTTGCGCCATTAACTCCTTGTTATACAAACATACATCTATTGGGTTTTGTTGTCTTGGCCGCTTATACCAATTTTCACGTGTCTATGTTCAACACGCTGCATCATCAAGCCTTGTCAGTTTGTATCACGTCCTACTTGTCCTTCTGTATTTGTGTGGAGCAGTAATGTTGTACTTAACCTTATCATATGTTGGCTTTGATGAACTCTTATCTGATAGATACTTGAGCTACATTTGTGGATTTGTTTGCCTGGACTGACAGCTATGTTATAGTTCAAGAATCAAGAATGTCAAGGCCTTTCGTTTGGCCTACATTTCAGTATCTTTAGTACTGGGTCAAATGGAGTTATGGAACTGCGAAAAAGCATACATGATGATGTAGCTGAGAATTATTGAGAATAAGGCTCAGATTCTCGTTGTTGCTACTGTTGTCTTGGCCTACATTTTTTCTCCCGTTTAATATATCTCATGACTATTTTGAGCAGTGCTATATGCATCTAGCAGATACTTGAATGCCAATTTACTCCCTTAGTTTTTAATTGGGCATTGCCTTTCCATTTGAGCCACTTCTTTCAAAATTATTTCCACTTTCTTGACACTCTTCAACTCTTACCTAAATTGCCCATGTGCCCTCATTAAAATAATTACCATCTTACTATAGAAATCACTTTTCCTCCATATGTACACAGATTCACGCTTATCCCTAGGTTGCATACAAATGAGGCAACATGAATTTCACTGTCTTTGATGCCTATGGTTTTAGAAGATGGTGAGGCAGGATCCACTCAGGCGGCAGTAGCTGCAGACATTTTTTTATAGTTTTAGGTTCATCATTTATGTTTATTCCACAAGCATGCTCAAATGCACTGCACGCTACTCATTTTTTGGGGTGTGGTGGGGAATGTGATCAGCACATTACTATTATAGGTGCTAACTAGATGCATCTCATTTATTCGTTGTACATTTACTATTATCCTTAATTGTGTACTTGATGAATTGCTCACTGCAAATTTTTAGCTTTCGTAGCTGATTGTGTGTGGAAAAAAGCTGACAACTTAGGTTATCAGTTTTCACTCATCAATTTAGTTTCTCAAAACTTGTGAATTGTTTTTGCAGTCATTTGGAGTTCATTGGTGTCCATTCGCGGGATTAACTCGGCTTCCTTCATCTTTTGAGTAAGCCTTTTTTACCTCATGTTCAATTTTTTAAGTTCAAACGTGTTAACTTATTTACTTCAACCTAAGTTTTCAGATTTTTTTTGAATAAGTTTCTTTATAGATGTTTCAACGTAAATGATCTTGTATTATTTAACCATTCTCATTTTGAAGTTGTTCTCATTGATTTCTTTTCCGTTTGCCACTGGTTACACTGCAGACTTTTTAACTTGACGATTTTGAAATGTATGTGTCATTTTATTAGATCTTCATGTTTTCACAGCTTAGAATGACTGTGTATACACACATTTATCTTTATTGCAATAAATGTTGTTGCCTTGGTGATATCATCGATACTAGTGTGTTACAAATGGAGGTTAGGTACATGATTATTTGTGATGTTCCTTAATGGCATCCTTGTCAACATTTTTCTTTGTGCACTCTCTTCTCTTTCTTAATGTAGTCGCTCAATAATTTAAAAATTACAGATGTGATTAATGCATAGAAGTTTAAGAATGATAGATATCGTTAATGCATCAAAGTTTAATCTTAGGCAGCATTAATAGATACTGGATGTGCTTAGCTCATCTTGTGAGCTCAAAATGCATTTAGATAGTTGTATATATTTTGTGTGAGTCTCCATTTTGTTTTTCTTGAAGGAAAGCTTGATTGATGAAGGGAGGGGACTCTCAAAAGTATCCATCCATTCTTTGTTCTTCCTGCTGTCTTTTTCGTGATCCGAGTATGGGAAAAGAATATGGGTTCTCCTGGTATGGATTCTCTTTAGGCTGGACAACTTAAAATGGTCATGTCCGATTAGCAGAGTCTTGACGTGTGTATGTTGTATGTATGTCAAGGAAATTGTATCTATGCAGCTTGTGTGCTGCCTAATAGAAACTTGAATCATTTAAGTAGAACTGCGCATTTTGGTTGATGTACCTCTGTCTATCAAATTATTCCACTCCTCTGGAGTTTTTAAGACATGAACTAGTCAAGCTTAGATGTTTAACTCAGGTCAGTAATTTTTTAAGCCATAATTGTGGTCAGCTTGAATATAAATTGAGTGTTAAAGCCTGTATTTAGCTAGTCAAGTTTTCTAATGAACTTGGGTTTTGGGTTCTGTTAAATCCAAAACCCGATTAACAATGAAGATCAAGCTAATCTTGATATGCCTATATTGTAAGTTGTATATCAACACGTATATTTGACTTGAAAAATGTTTTGAGGGTTTAATATAGAAGTAGTGTGTGCTTATTTAGAAAGCTTTAAAATGAATGTTTCTTTAAGGATTCCTGTTGATTTCTTTTATTGGAAAGAAAACCTTAAAAAACTGTTTTCCAGACAATCTGTCTTCCACTTATTGTCAATTAATTTAGGGCGGATGTGCTAACACGGTCTTGGAGATGGGCTTGAGGGCTGGGCTTAGTTTCTCTTCTGGTCTAGTACTTGCTTCTCCCTCTCCATCGGTCGGAATATTATTTCTCAATGTCCGAACTCATAATGCAGCAGTCTTAACGAGCTCCAAGTTATAAGGTAGCACTACTACTGCAAGTCATACAGTGAGACGTGCTACATTTTATGCAATGCGGATATGCTGGTTTATATTTGGGACACAAGGTTCATGAAAAAAAGTATGAAACCAATTGCTGCTGGTTTATATTTGGGACACAAGGTTCATGAAAAAAAGTATGAAACCAATTGGAATGGCAATGTTCCTTATCGTGGAATGTAATTTTGACATGGACAGATCTAATGGCTGAATGCTTATTTTGTGATTAATTGTTGCTTAATTCTTTTTCTAGTTATTGGTTCTAGTGGAGAAATATTCTATCAGCTACCTAGGATTCGTTAAGTATATGGTTACAACTTGCAATCATATAACAGTCACCTGGGAAATAAATATGAGAGAGAGAGATGGTTGTCTAGCATTTTCCTTCTATATTTTTTGAATTTTAAGTAGTTAATTTCATTGATATTATTTTTTCTTCTGTTCAAATACTAGCTATCCCACTAACAGTGCTTCATTTTGTTTCTTCATGTCCTTCTTTGTCTTCACAGTGAAGGAGAATTTCCATCAAGTGCATGTAAGATTTTCATCTTTTTATGTTAAGTAGCAAGGTTTACATCGAGCTTCAGTAACATTACTAGTTTTCATTGTTTTATAGATCATGATCTTGGACAACATGCTATCTCTGCCGGACATACAGCTGTATCATCTATGGCGCATCCGTGTCCTTATATTGCGTACTTTGGACCAATTCATCCATCTTCAACCTCTAGTGGAACTATATCGGATGGATCTAATTTTAATAATCAGTGGAGTGCCCAATCAGTTCCAGGTGAGATACCCAGTTCTTATGCTTTTCCCAACATGGATGTACGTTATCGCAGTTTGGAGCACCACACCTCTCCGTTTGCTACAAGCAGCCACATTGGTGGTGCAGATCAATCCTTGATGCCATCCATGACTCGCAGAACAGCTAGGACAAGTTCTGATATCCCAAGACCTGGATCCGCCATGCACCCATTATTTGTTGGCCACAGGTTAGTTCATGGTGAACCCATCACTGCTTGAACCCTTCCATTCGATAAATTTGGGGCAAATCTTCAAGTTCAGTTTACAGGTAGCTTTCACAACTGCCTCAATACCCTTCCTCGGTAAGAAAAAAAAAATTATGAAGAAAGGGTGAAGTGTGAAGGGTTGATTTGATACTTCACATTATCTTGAACTAAACCTTTGACATTTTAGTATTTATACCAAAAACAGAGCTGATTTTCCATTAAACTGAAATGAGTATTGATTGTAATCTAATGAAAAATATCAGAATGACCAAGTAGTAGTCTAAATATTGATTGGTTTAACAGTTTAAGTTGTTAGATGGGCCACAAGGCCACATGTATATCATTTAAATATTGTCTTCAACACTGCCCCTCACGTATATACAAGAGAACTTTTTTCCATCAAAGCTTTACACTTGGACAATTGATTTAAATGGACTTGAACACAAAACCTTTACATGCCTTGATACCATGAGAAATCACTTGATGTAAAAGCGTAAGCTGTTCGATAGGGCCACATGTATATTATTCAAATATCATCTTCAACATTAATTACTTTATTTGCAAAATGGTCTATTAAGTTTTTATATTTGTGTAACGTTGACATGTATCATAACAGTTCCGCTAGCAGAACGCCCAGTTCTACCTCATCAATGGTTCCTCCTTACCCTGGTAGTGTGGCTCGGGCACGTGATAGGGTTCAGGCTCTTCATGGATATTTTCAGCAACCCAGTAATAGCCCAGCTGCAAGCACACCTCTTATACCTACCTCTCGAAGATCCAACATTCATAGGGGTTTGGCGCAGGTCGCTCCTGTGGCTTCGCCATCGGATCAATCCGGTGGCTTTTACTATTTCTCATCAGGTTCATCCGGAAGAACTTTCCAAGAAACGGAAAATCCTGTTCCTAATCGCTTTCATTCTTGGGATCGAGAACACTTGCCTTCCTTCTCATTAAGCCAGGTCGAAAGAGATCCCATTTGGAGGCCATTCCATCCAGCAGCTGGTGGATCTGATACTGGAATCAGATCTGGCAGTTTCCGCCAGAGGCATGGATCTGAGAGGATGCCATCTCAAAATCGGTCATAGACGAATTTTCTTATTGTGATGAAAACTGTGAGTACTATGACCGAAACCCGGATTCTGTATGTTTGAGAAATGATCTGTAAAGTTAAGTCTGCTAAGAACAGCAGGCCTGAAACTATTGTGTGGCCTTGAAATTATTGCTTTTTACTGCCACAAAGGTTGTGTGATGGACTGTGGCTTCCTCTTGTTTCTATGACCTGGGGATAATAATATTCATGTTTATAGCAGAAGCTGGTGTTTTGAACAAATTATCTTTCACCTGATCCAACTGGGGATTGTTATTTGTATGTTGAATTTCCTATGATATAATTTGCAGGCAAATCAGTCAGGTTTACTTGCAATAGGTTTCCAGGAACTGTAAGCTGTGGAAGTAAATTTGGTATTCAAACGTTTTTGGAGAGAAGGTTATCTTTTCCATTTTTATCTTAAGTTACGAAAGTTACTTATTTTGACGGAAAAAATGAGTTATTCTCAAAATAAATTGCTTATATTTAAAATTTTTGACCAACAAAAATATTTGTTCGCATATTATCAATTCAAATGTTCTTTTGTTGGATAGATCTTTGAATTTTCAATGTGAATGAATTTGACTTGTCATTCTTGTCTTAAGCTACTACAATTTTTCTAATCAATTTCATTTTGTAATATGAAAACTAAATGTAACAACTTTGTGAACGAAAAAAAAAAAAAAGAGAGAAACTTTAAATTAACTCTCTTTAAGCTAATAAAAATGATGCTCGTCTAATCTAAAAATATAAAAAGAAAAATTATAAAGAAAATTTAAAACAGAAGTTTGGAAAGATAATTTTGATATAAGTTTTAAATCTAAATAATTAAGATTTTTATGAATAGTGAAATTATAATTTTTTTGTTTTAAGAAAAATTGTCTTTCACAATCAACCCCATGCCTATTAGTTTTCTCCAAAGAAATTTAATTATTTTTAAAATATTGCATATCAGTACCTGTATTTTTTCGATATGTAACTTTTTAAAATGACAAAAGTAATTAAAAAATGAGATTGTTTCACGGTTTTCATAATTTTTTAAATTATGGGTGTGTTTGAACCACATTATCTTGGAATAGTGTATTTTAGAATAGTAGATTGATGAAGAATGTGATTGAAAAAGAAGGAAAAACTATTGATGTGATGGAAAATATTATTTTATTGAAAAGTGTGTGGTTGAAGATGAGTAGAAAAATGAAAATTTCAATATGACATAAACAGAGGATATATATATATTTCTTACACGTGTATATCATTTCGAGAAAAAATCACAACTAGAAATATTTTAGAGTACAATTTCAAAATTAATAAACTTGCGAAAAAAAATTTAAAACTTAGCTGGTCACATTTGTGACATCTGATAAAATTTTGTTATCTATAATTTAATTAAACGCGTAACAATCATAAACAACACAATTTATATGTCACAACACACAAGATTACATTCACATATCGGTCAAAGTTACATATTAAATCATAAATTACACAATTAATGGGTAACAAATCACACAATTAGTTGGTCAAAGTCATTAATTTAATCATTTGTTTGATTATAATTGCATATTAAGTCACAACTTACCCAATTAATAGGTCACAAGGAAGCTATAGTAATGCAAATATAAATCTCACGTAGAGTTTGATCTTGGTTCAGAGTAAACGTTGGCGGCATGCTTAACACATGAAAAACGAACTGAAAGTGATATTTTCAGTGGCGGATGAGTGAGCAATGTGTAAGAACATGCCCTTGAAAGGGGAACAAGAATTGAAAACGATTGCTAATATATCTTGTAGGCCGAGCAGCAAAAGGAAAAATCCATCCGAGGAGGTACTTGCATCTTCCGAGGAGGTACTTGCATCTGATTAATTAGTTGATGATGCAATAACTTATCAAAACAAAGATCGGTAACTGGTTCGAGATGATGATCAGCCACGTTGGGACTGAGACATGGGCCAAATTGCCACGGAAGGTAGCATTGGGGAACTTTCCGCAATGGGTAAAAGCTTGATGGAACAATGGTGACAAATCGAAAAATTAGTTGGTCACTATCGTTATTCTTCTCACCCCCACCCACCTCTTCCTTCTCATGTATTAGCACCCAATTGTTCAGCACGATCGGTAGTCGAAGAATTCTACTCTACACTAATGTTGTCCCCACTAGCTCCATGTGTATAAGCCATCGATATCCCTATCCATCCTATTTTGGTCGGGTTTTAGAGCACTTCATAAAGAAATTGAAAGGAGAAAACAACCATTGGTTGATATGCATTTATTTATTGGATTCCGGTTTAAACCTCAAAGCCCTGCATTTTTTAATAAAAAATTAAGTGTTTTTATAAGAAATGGGATTAATGAAGCGACCAAAGTTCGATTCACTGATCTCATTGAGTCGACTCATATAAATATAGGTGGTGTGGGGTCTCTTGTTTTTGTATTTGTTGTTACTGACTTTTGAGATTCCTTGGTTTTGAGATTTGTGCTTGTGGTGGAAACATCTGAGGTCGAGTCCATTGAAACCCTCATCAACTGTCACCTTTGCAGGCGTCCTTCTCAGCAGCAAATATGGTAAAGATAGCCAAAATTAAAAAGAAATAATTGTAGCCATGATCACAAACTTTTATTTTTTTGCAGATTATACTCAAATATTTTATTTGTACATTCCACTATCCCAAACCTTTAAAACTTCATCTTCTTCCCCGATTGGTTTAGATTTAGGAATAAAAAAGAAACAGAAAACCAAAAAGAAATTATTCCATATAAAATAATTAAAATAGAAAACCCAAAAAGAAAAAGTTTTTAACACATAAACTACGGACCTGGATGGTAGGAGGATTTTTCACACCTCAGAAGTCATAGAGAGATTTTCCATCAATCGGAAATGAAGAGAGATTTTGTATTAAGAAGCAAAAAAACTATTAGCCCCTGTTTGGGCTCTATTATTCTAGATTATAATGAGAAAAATAGTTATTTTTAAAAAAATTTATGGTTGAAAGAAAATGATTTTTTTTCAGATTTATGTGTAATATTATTTTATCAAAAAATATGTAATTGATAGAAGAGAGAAAAAAATGAATTTTAACTTAACAGGGCCAAACATGGGCTTAGTATATGATTTTTAAAAGGGAAGAATACATAACCAAGAGGTTAAATTTAACAAATTTCAAATTTAAGAGATCAATGTTTAAAATTTCAAATATCAGACTTTTTCAAATTTTATTATATATAAATTAATTAAACATAAATTTTATTAATTAAATATATTAAGGTCAAAATTCCATATAATTTGGTTACAAATTTCATATAATTGGTTACATATTATTAATTGATCACAAATCACAATTTTTATATATCACAAATTATTTTAAGGTCATAATTTGTTGTCACAATTTGTTCATCGATCACAAATCAAAAATTTATACGTCACAATTTATTTATCGATCACAAATCACAAGTATTATAAGTCACAACTTATCATACACTCACAAATTATCAAATTATCGATCGCATATTAACAATTTTTTAGGTCACACATTATTTCTTGGTCACAATTTATCTTTTTTCATTACTCACATATTATTTATTGATCACACACCAACCAATTTATTGGCACATATTTTATTGGTCACAATCAACAAAATAATTTGTGACCACCACCTCTGCCAACAGTAGCACAACCACCAATGCCGCATGTATCACCTCTACCATTCCCTCAAATTCATGACCGTCAACGCTACCGCCACCGCCGCCGCAACCACCACAACCACCATTTACACTTTTCACCACTGTGACCACCATTTCCACCACACCACCATACCACCACCACCACCACCCAAACAAAAAAAAATCCACAAACCTACCATCATCATGCATCAATCGCCGCCACGACTACCACCAACAATTTTTGCAAGCACCACCAATCCACAGCCATTGCCACAACCATCTCCATCACAGCCGTCACCACCAATTAATCGGTCACAACCACCATCATATACGAACGTCGCTGCCGCTACTGGCACATGCACAGCCACCGCCACCGCCACGCCACCGCCAACAGAAACACCAAACCCACCACTAACACACACTAAACCCACCACCACCGTTCACTACCAGAAAGAGAAGCCACAGTGGCGATCTGAGCCACTGAGCGTTGCTGTGTGCCACACAGTCCACACAGCAGTGTGGTGCATAGCAGTGACGTTCGACAATTCGCGCGGCAGCAGCAATCTGGCGCTGCGCACGATGGTACTCAATTCGCCACCAAATGTTGCTTCCGCCAGTGAAGAGGAAGAGGGAGAGAGAAGAGAAGTGAGAAGAGGGAAGAGAAGAGAGAGTGAGAAAAGAGGAGACAGAGAGAAGAGAGTATGAGGAGGAAAATTCTAGGATTTGCCGGTTTGGGATGAAATTGATTAGAGTCTGGAATGAAATATCTGATTTTTGAAAAGTGAAACCTTAAATCTGAAAATTGAAATTGAATTTTGAAAATTCTTGTTTTGTGTAATTTCCAATTTTTATGGGCCTCAAATTGTCGAAGCCCAATTAAGAGAGCAAGTCCAAATTCAGTGGCCCACGGAAATAGCCCAGCATGCCCAACTGTGTATTATTAACAAAGGCAAAACCCTAAGTCCCCAACTCATTTTTTTCATCTCATTAGCCGTTCTCATTCGGTCAGTTTACCTATTCATCAAACTGTACTGTAATATACCCTCTCATGATCAATATGTAAAACGTTAATCTTTGTTATTTTTGAAAATGCAGTTTTGTTTTAGAAGAATTTGATTCAAAGTAAACGAAAATGAGTAAAGGAGGAGCTTCGGCCGGTGCTCAGAAAGGAGGGAAGAAGAAGGCAGCTACGTTTATCATCGACTGCTCGAAGCCTGTAGAGGATAAGATCATGGACATCGCCTCACTCGAAAAATTTCTGCAGGAGCGCATCAAGGTCGGCGGCAAGCCGGGTGCACTAGGAGATTCCGTAACTGTCACCCGTGAAAAGAACAAGATCTCCGTTACTGCTAATGAGATTAGCTTCTCCAAAAGGTAGCTCTGTTGTCTTCTTCAAAATTCATAGTCATTTCATTTCTTTTATTTTGTCCGCATGTGCCTGATTTGGATTTTTATGTAATTATGTTGTTTTTATGCTAAAGCGTGAATTGTTTGCTTTTGAGTCTTTTTTTCTGAGTTATATGCTACAACATTTAACTGCTAATCAATTGAAACTCTGATAGATATTTCGTAATGATTAGATTATGTTAACAATCATCGATCCTTCTTTGCTTCAAAATCTGGGCTCTATATGTGCGTTTGCCTTTTTTGGATTGTCGTCATATGTGCACTGAGACTGAAATTCATGTTTTTTAGGTTTAGTATACTATATGGTTTTATGATATTGCTATGTATTCTAGTTGGTCTTTATTAAAATAAAAGCATATTAACTGATTTAGGAAACAAAAGAGCTCTTGGATCATATTTTATCAATTTTAGTTTTTCAATGGCTCACACAAAAAACTATGATTTAGTAGGGTGAGCTTTGTGGGCTTCCTTTCCAGAAGTGCAGTAACTCTGCTCTTGCAGGTAGATGTGTAAGATGGAGCTTAATTTGTATGTCATTGAGGCTATGGGTTTTTGTCTCCATTGTTCACACCAAATAGACTGTCATTTCTTTTCTTTTTCTTGTACTTTTTACTTTGGTATTTGTGTAGTACAAGCTTTAAGAGCTGAGCTGAGCTGAAGCTTAACAGAAAGAATGTTGGGGGAAAGATAATTAGCTGATACATGGGTATTTGTAAACTAGATAATATGCGCAGGGTCGTGGGCAGTCCCTCACTGGACTATGTTATCATTGAGTTTTAGTGCATCTGTGGCGGTGAATGAATAAAATTAGGAAAAGTATTAACTTTTATGTATTGTCATTGTAAATGAATTGGAGATGTCTTTTATCTAGGAATTGGAACTCATCTGATGGTGCTTTTCTTAAATTTTTTAGTGTGACATTGCCCCTCCATTAGCTCTATATGTTGTTCTCTGTTTCATTATCCATGGCACATGGGGACTGATTCCTTGGCCTCATTCTCTCTTCCCCCATTCTCTTTGAGAAAGGGAAGAAGATAAAGGGGACTTGGGCGGTGGTTGTTTGGACGCTGGCAAAACGGATTACGGCGTTGATAGTGTGAGACTTGCAAGTTATTGATGTTTGGTATTTGCAGTTTTTGTTTTCTCTGTACTTAAATTTGCTAATGCTTAAAGATCTACATCACTTTTCTGTGTATGTTATTATTATTATTTTTTTTTTTTTTTTTTTTTTTTTAACATCATTCATTGTGTGGCATATGATGCTTAGGTACTTGAAATACCTGACCAAGAAATACCTGAAGAAGAACAATGTACGTGATTGGCTCCGAGTGATTGCATCTAACAAGGATCGTACTGTCTATGAACTAAGATACTTCAACATTGCTGAGAATGAGGCTGAGGAGGAAGAGTAATGAAGCAAATCAGAGTTTTTCTCCTAAGATTTTCTTACTACAATTGCGAAGTAGTTTTTATTCAGGATTCCATTTGTTAAGACATCTCTTGCAGTTTTGTCCGTTGGGTCAGTTTTATGCTATATTTTATAGTGAAAATGAATCATTCCCAAAGTCTTTTGCTTTTACTTACTATAATCCGTGCATAGTGTAATTGTTCGACTGCTAAAATGAAATCTTGCAGTGCTTGTCCATCTTATAGTCGTTTGGAAGTGTTCAATATTCATCTATTGCTTGATGACATGTTAGATTTTGTTCTATTTTTGCACTAGTTTCAATGTGATCATGTTCTAACGGTCTGAGAATTAAAACCTCGCTACTGACAATCATACTACATGTACATTCATCATAGCCATTGATTTTTACATCATTTCACATCATTGGCCAGATTTTGTCTTGACCCAGCCCCTTGTTTGAAGAAACCCTAACATCAAATTGGTATTTTTTCATGAAAAGCATACATGAGACCAACTATTTCAAGAGCACTCATCCATAAATTGGTTACTTTTTTCCATATTTATATATATCATTCCAAGTCCCATAGGTTCAATCATGTAGATTTTGACTCATTTTCTCATTGAACGAAGGGTACGAAATCAATCAAATTGATTTTTCGGTCAAAAGTAGCACGTGAAATCTTTGATTCTTTCCTCTTCCTCTATTCCTATCCCAGGGAGAATATCAACAATAATATAAACGACAATACATATAGCTAGTTTTGTATCCATAGTAATGCAAAATGAAGGTTTTCAGCTCCAAGTAGTTCAAGAATAGTAGAGTTTGAAATATATAAATTCCAAAGATTGATCACTTCATATTAGCGAATCCCGGAACTCTCAAATAATTCTTGATCAATCTGGTTACTATTTCACTAAATTTTAAAGATTTTTTTCAAAAAAAACTCTCTCGTAAGATCCTGTACTTGTTTGATAGGTTAAAAAAGCACAGCAATAGACAATAATAAGATAAAGAAATTAAAATAGTTAATTATGTATTGTGTACCAAATATGCCTAAATAAAGAAAACATAATGTACTTGATTCAAAATTAAACACAGTTCTCTCCAATTGTAATAGAGAGCTGAACTGATAGATGCAAGCAAAGAAACGTCTCAAGTTTAATATACTCTCGAGTGGTTTTCCGTGCAACTATGATCCAAATATCCATATATCCAAACGGGAAGTCAAAATTAAGGGGGCTATTTGGACAGATTAAATTGGTAGTTAAGATGACAGTTTTAAGCTTCTTAAACTCGAAGAAAGCAGGGAAACTTTGTTGGGAGCTCTCTGCTTGTAGTCTTTCCCCAAAGCCGTCGCAGACAGAGATGCCAGTTGCGAGTTCTCCTTATCGTCCTTATTACGCCCTTTAGTCAGTTGCTCAATGGCAGACGTACACTGAAACGGTAATGTAAGACTTCCAGTTACTCATGGTTGTAAGATTAACAAAATGTATAATGCGTTTAACAAAATGAAATATAAATTCAATGTCCACAAAATGAAGAGGGAAAGGTGGAGCCAAGGAGGGAGAGTCACCAAGCATATGCCAAAAAGCGCTCTGGTATTCTTGCCACCGGTTAAGTCTGTGGTAGATGCATAATACTTTTTTGCCATATGAAGATTTTCGAGTCCTCCAAGAGTGTAGAGCACCTGGGTTCACCCAAAAAAAAGCCAAGAAAAAAAATGAAATGATTTAATCAAACTGTTATTGTTAAAAATATACAGAACTGACATTGTGATGTACAAATTTCCTAAAGTTGTGTTCAAAGAATCTATCAACATATTAAAGCACAGAACCAAAAATTTGCTTAATGGCCTCTTGAAATTAGTGAACATAGGAAACCATATAATGGAATGAGAAAATATTCTTTTTGAGGTGAAAAATTTAGAGATTTCCTCCCATGGCCTAACTTGGATTTAAATTTCCCTTTTATGACCTTCCAAGTTTTCAACTTCTTGTTTCGGCAAAGAAACTTTGACAAACAAAAGTGTTCAATCTGATATGCACCAGTTAGCCAATATTTCTGGCTACACTCAACCAGAAAGGTATGCTGCTAACATCAGAAATGCTGTCATAAAAACTTTTTTTCTTCAAAATTCAAATATTATGGCCACTATATTGTAAACAAAATGGCCATCGACCATTACTCATTTGATTAAGAGAAAAATGCATCAACAGTCAATGACTCAGTGTGGTCATTTTGGTAATATGGATTGCACACCACAGCAGAACCGGGAATGGCTAAAGAATCACAATTAGTAGCTCCAGCAATTTGCCAGACTTAAATCTTTCAATGCCTTATTGAGAGGTCAGATAAACATATACAGCCTAGTTATTTCTGACTGTCTCATCACTCGTATTTAGTGATCATTAACTTTTTTTTTTTTTTTACAGCAATCCCTATCTAATGATCATTTATTATCTACTACTAGAAATAGTAGGGGCTTAATAATTCTATTAGTCACTGAACCTATAGCTTTGTTCCTGTGGAGGCTTGCTTGAAAAGTCTGCTATACCATACCTTTTGACTTTACTCTACTCTAGCGGTCCTAGACTCACTATAGTACTCCGTCTGGCTGCTGACTTTTCCTCTTTCAAAATTAATCACTAAACTTCCATTTTTTATAAGACAGAAGTAGACAGAACACCTGAACTGAAACAAAAATTAAGTATAGTGACTGATTTGGAAAAAAATAAAATAAACAGTCCGGTGACCAAAGTGAAACAGTTCCATAAGTTTGGTGACTATAAGAAATTTTAACAGGATATAGTAAGCTATAAATGACTGGACACACCCTATTGACTAGGCACAAAGCTAAAAGCTTGCAATCTTGTACACCTTGGAGGGGAAAAAAAGGAATGAAAAACTAATAAGAAACTTGCATGCGATATTTATTCATAAATAAATTTATCATCGGTTTAAGAGAAAATGAGAAACGTATCTTGACGAGCTACTTACATCAGCATAGGCCAGGTGATACAATGGTATAGTTGGTTGAGATAAAATTAGCTCCTCATAACAGAAGGCAGCTTGTTTATACCTAATTTTAACCAGAAAAACAAAATTAAATATAAGAAATATGGATCAATTCTTGGTAATATATACCCCAACAATACGAGCATTTTAGCTAGATTCCCCATGGCCACACCATGATATTTTAAAATAGAAAATGAAATTACATTTGTAGGGATACATAGATTTCAGCTAGTTCCCTCCACGCATCATGATCTGCCATGAATCTGAGGAAAGACCCACCAGTCAGAGATACTCAACATTTTCAAAACATATAAAGTTTGAAGCTTTAAAGATTTTCTCACATTTCAAGATATTTGTTGAGCCACTCAATTGCCCCGGAAATATTGCCTTGTGCCTTTGCCATGGCTACCCTCCTCTTGTGAATTACCTGCGTGATAAAATTATAAGTTAAGGGTCTGTTATCAAACAAACACTTCTAATCACCACTGACTACAAAAGGCATACATTTTTTTCTGACTACAGAAGGCATACACATTTTACACATCATGATGGGATTTATTCAAACAGAAATGAATGCTTTTTTACTAAAAAGGGAAAAATATAAGGAGAACAAAATAAGAGGAGAAGACATCCACTAATAGTAGAAACAGCACAGAAAACTACATGGAATCGCCATGTTCCCTAGAACCTAAACAGGATCTGCTTAAAATCTTAGTAGACATCCAAAGTGAAGCCGAAAATATAATCCTATCCCAGAGTCTAGTGCCATTCCCTCAAAAATTCTAGCATTCATTGCTAACCATAAAACCCAATGGATGGCTAAATTTTAGACTTCCAAATAACTTTAGCTTCTTTAGCCAAACCAAAACCACCATAATACCGAGACATCATGGTAAAACAGGTTCCATACATCATGCGATCAATTTCTGCTTCCAATGACATGGTGGTCCAACATCTCAGGCCCAACTTAGAATGCAACACAATTTGATCAAATCGATTCAACATCATCATGAAAAAAAAAAAAAAAAAAAACCATGAATGAGACAAAAGGATGCACAGTCTCTTCTTTTGGATAATATAAGTGGTATTTTAACTTATCATGAGCCACTAACCAAACAAAAACTTCAGCTTTGGTGGGAATAGACAACTTCCAAATGAACTTAAAAGGAAATGAGGAATTTCAGAAGAATCATGAAGGATGACTGGAAGAGATAAATGATTGGTTCGAAAAAAGACCAAAAGAATCTAGACCCAAATCCTCATCCTTCGAATGTACCCAATTAGGGAAACACTCAAATACATTAAGCAAAAGAATTAGTTCTTCCAACTGTTTTGTCACA
This sequence comes from Fraxinus anomala, assembly GCA_903798345.1. Lineage (NCBI taxonomy): Eukaryota > Viridiplantae > Streptophyta > Magnoliopsida > Lamiales > Oleaceae > Fraxinus > Fraxinus anomala. The sequence goes on from CAIGRN010188347.1 coordinate 36,985, forward strand.
AGACACTGACGAGAAAAAAAATCTCCCCAAATAATTAAAAAAAGAAGAGAAATAAAAACTCTAGGAATGGAAGTAAAACAATATAGCCAAGGAAAATGAGTAGCAAAAGATGCACAAATACACACCCCTCCTCCTCTCCACATATCTCAAAGTTTAATCTTCTCCCCATTACCACCTCCAATCTTGTACAAGAAAGAAATTGTTGAGTAAATTGTGATACACATTGCCAAGTATTCCTAGACCTAACTCTACCCCCTTCTTTTGTAATACACACATCCAAGCAACACCGATGTGAACCAAGTATAATTTTGGGACAAAGTCCAACTTCTTTTCAATCAACTCCACACATACCACCATCCTACTTTTTGATCCTGATAACAAATAACACAATTTAATCCTGAAGACACTATGGAACAACATTGAATTGGCACCATCTTCTATGATACGCTTGGTTTTTGTCTTTTGCTTCAAAGACCTTTCCTCTCACATTAAAAGATCTTCAAACTTGGATTTCAAATAGCAGTATTCTTATTATTTAAGAGCTTGACTTAAATCAGATTCTTTTCAGTCTTTTCCAACTCCTCAGATCCTTCTGTTTTTTCCAACCTTAAATTACTAAAAACTTTTTTATTCCTGCTCTTCAGTATTTCCTTAATAACCTTAAGTTTCTGCATAAATTCATACCCTTTGCAACCATGAAGACTGCCTTTTGACCGTCACAGTTTAAGTGCATTATTAAATAGCTTACGGTTATGCCATATGTTTCAAAAAAAAGGAGTTGACCTCACTTAAAATGTGAAGTGATCAATTACTGTTGAACAAGGATTTGAGACTCTCTGCAGCAAAACATGTTGTTGGAATCCAGTAAAAAGATCACTCCACTTTATAGTGAACCAAAATATGTACAGCTGAGAACAAACAACATTCCCTCTGGAGTTTGAACTTGAGAGATCTGCATTCTTCGATGGTGGGTCTATCAATTCTACCATTTTGATAAATGCATCAAAATTCAGCATTTTTCTATCTAAAGCACTCAACGAGTCACCACTAATTTTTCCCTCACACTACTTGCTGCATTAAAATAACACCAACCCCCGCCCACCAAAAAAAAAAAAAAAAANCGAGCTCATTATCCTCCAGAAGGCTTGAGTAAGCTTTTTCTGCCTCTTCCCATAAACCCATGGCTTCGAGCAACAATGCTTCCAGCCTACCTGTGATTATATCACGACAAAACTTATAATAAGAATAATATAGAGCTGTTTTATTGAAATTAAGAAACTGTCGACATCAGCTTAACAAAACAGGTCGTTAGCCTCTTTTTTAAAGTTAAATAGTAAAATATTAACAACGAAAAGATGGAAACAGATACATTCTGCAAATCAATGAGAAAATTGAAATGGTAGCCCAGTTCAACTAATTGAGCCGCTGGCGCTACAACAGAAATATAAGCACAATAAAATAACGCTGTAATGAGAGGTGTAAAATACATCCTACCAAGGAGTTCAGAACCATTCATTAGTAACATTACTGCAGAAAGATCCCTAAGAGGTTATGAAATATTCAATGCCTTGCATGTTTCAACTTTATTTTTCATAAAAGGGCGTTTGTGCCAATCATGGATCGAAGAAAATAGGAAATCGAGTATTTGTCGACGTCCTTTTTTTTTTTTTTTTTTGTTGCAATTTTTGAGAGCTGTGGAAGGAGTTGAATATGGGGAAGGGGAATGAAGATAAGAAGAAGGCAGTACATCAATGCAAACTCAGTTTTTTTGTAGATTAATCATCAAAATGATCTGACCTGTTCAAAGATTCAGAGGCATTCTTTTCAAAACGAGTTCTTTCATTAAATGAAAAATAAAATTTGTTCTGTATGTCTTCATACAAAAAATTGATGTAGATAATATGGATAGAATTTTTTTAAAAAAAATTTTCGCGTCTTCAATATAGGAAATGTTGATTTTTTTTAAAGTACACACTGGAGTGTAGATATATCAGAGGTTTTGTATGTATTCATACAAAAAATTGATGTAGATAATATGGGTAAAAAAAATTTTAAAATTTTTTATCGCGTCTTCAATATAGGAAATGTTGAGTTTTTTTAAAGTACACGCTGAAGTGTAGATATATCAGAGGTTTTGCACTATTTGCATTCCCTTCATGCCAATTTGTTATCATTTATCTTGCTTATCAGAAAAATAAAACATGGAAACATACTCAAATCTGCTAGGCAATAATATGTTTTTTTTCTTTTATTACAAGAAACAATAGGAAATCAAGCCTGTTTTCACTTGACTTCTCAGAGACCATCAGAAATCTTTTTTTGAGAATTATCATGACAGAAATCAGTTTTAATTAGAAATCTGGACACAGCTGTCCATATGACCCATTAAGTCCTAAAACTACTGAAGGAGATGAAAAACCATTTACCAAGGAGTATCTCAAATCATGGAGGTACGAGTTGTTCTGGAAACACTCCAGATGGGCCTAACACTTTGACTTTAATCTACAATCATGATGTAGTACATAATCATGATTAGTAATTTCCTACTACAATTGTGATTTATCTTTTCTAATTCTAATAGGTTTTATCTTTTTATTTCTTATTTACCGAGTGGTGCTATATGTGTAAGAACGATGGGGAGACGCATGACCACTTGTTCATTCATTGTGACGGTGTTCGTTGGCTGTGGAACAGTATTCTGGCTTTTCAA